>APFE030474771.1:201620-273290 GCA_000404065.3 Pinus taeda
AAGCGACTGGTATTAATGAGATTGACAGGCCTTAACGGCCATTTAATGAAAACAACAAGCTTGCGATCTATTCACAGATTTGATCCGAAAGCCGTCTTAAGTCAATCGATCACCATGAATGCATGAAGATATATATATCTCAACCTATTCAATTCATGTTATTGTTGCCTGTATTACGCCTATCTTTCGCTCTGTGCAGGATTCTTCCACAGAGACAGATTTGAGTGGAATGGGAAAGAAGTCCAAAAAGACTACAATGCCTACTGCTTCGCCAGCCGCAGGGCAATCTATTGTTGATTCAGGCGGTAAAAAGAAAAGGCTTATATCAGATACGACGTGCCTAGGACTTACCAGAGCCACTTGGCAAGGAACATATAATTTGATTGAAGCCGAAGAGCCGAAGGTGACCGGGATACAAGTCTCATGCGATAGTACCAGCAAATCTGAGGCCAATCTAAAAGACTTGGCCAATTCCTTTTTGCACAAAATAGCGGCCCGGGAGCAAATTCTCCCATATACGGATGTGGTAAGGTGGGCAATCCAAGAGATCCCAATTACCGATAGAATGTTCAGCACTGCAGATGGGAGGATTTTCGGTTCTTTTCGAGCCGCAGATCTAAGGCAAATGTATCATCTACCGGTAGAAGAGAAAAAGTATAACACGACATTTCTGGAGAAGTTCCTAGCAGAGAACGAGACCGAGTCCGAACCAATTCGAGGCTGGAGACAAAATCCAGCAAAGCATAAGCACGAATCCTTGAGTAAGTACTCAGTCGACTCTCTATGTTCTCCTTACTGCTATGCTGGAATTATGTTGTGTAGGCTATGGGGATTACATGACTCCGCCAATTTTACCATAGAAATGGTCCCCTTAATGGAGGCGGCATGTAGTGGCGAGATTATGGATTGGGCAGATATATTATCCGACAAGTTAGCCAATGCCATTCTTAATTTTAGATTTAATTCTCGCGTCACAGAGAGGTTCATTCCGCCATTTTATTACAGTGCCTATGTGTTGGATGTCTTATGTTTTGAATTATGAGTTTCCTGTGCTCGGATGGAGGTGGACGTCGCAAGACCCCACACCCATCCACATATATCATCAAAAGTTGTGGAAGACCAACTATAAACACCACCTTTATCAAATCTGCAACGGTTTCATGTTGCCAATTTATTACTCCATTTTTGATAAGCCTGCCCCGAAGATTTCTGAACAAGCAGGGGTAGATTTAACCGCAGTAGCAAGTTGGTTCAGAGAAGATAAATTCACCTACATTAGAGTTTTTGGCAGTCAGGCCAGACCCCATGTGATTCCACTATACATCCCTGATAAGTTACCTGCCAGGGAAGTAGCTTATCAAATCAATTCCGATGGGGTTACTTAGACCCTGAAAAAAGCAAAAAAGCATGTCTGGCCCTCCTTTCCCCTGCGAATTGGAATTTACACTCTGCATGATATCAAACATGCAGAGGAGGACGCCGGGAAGATAAATTTGCTGACTCTAGCTACTCTGCCAAGCAGGCAGTATGATCCAAGGAAAATCGCTTGCAATGCGCTCGACCAGGCCAAATTGGCCAAGGTCGAGCACAAAGAAGACAAATTCGAGGATTTGTTTGCATCAACCGAGTCGTTGTATCAAGTTAAATCGCTTTCCAGAAATGTATATAATGATGAGGGGCTAGCCGAATTTAACAGAATTAGATAACAGAGGTTGCAAACTCTGCCTCTAGACCTGTTAGCGACTAATCCAACGACGACAAAATCAAGTGAGCCTAAGCAGCAAAGTAATACGCCACCTCCTACTACATCAAAGCAGCAGGAGGAAGTGCATAATCAGAGGCAGGAAGAAACCCAGGAAAATGTGCAGAGGCAGGATGAAACCCAGGTGAAAGCCCAAGAAGAGAGCAGCTCAAAAGTTAATGATGATACACAAATTGATCCGAAATTGCTCCAGCAATGGTAGCAATTCAACTCAATCATCGGCAACTTAGAGTGCTCGAAAGATGATGAGGTTTCTAAAGAGAGTGACACACAGGAAGCGACATCAAAATAGGTTTCGGGCGAAACCAGCGACCTACCCAAATCAAAAGAAACAGAGATAATTCCTAAGGATCCATCGGGCGAAATCATTTTGCAAATTGAAGAGATTCCCCCCTTGGATGTATTCTACAGCCCAAAGCATAAAGCTGTTGTAAAGCGACAGAGGAAAAGGAGAAGGGTTGATCAACCTTCCCTATTCCCTGAATTAACAGTGACGAGCAATGTTGTGTGGAAAGAGGAATTTGATCCCTCCGATGACTTAACAAAGTTATCGCAATACGCTGGAGCATATTCAGCGGCGACCATTGATAAAGCATCGGAGGTGAGCAGTTTATTGAAAGCGAAAGATCAAGACATCTTTTTGCTATGGACTCAATTATCGGAAGTTCAGCAGAAGGCAGAGCAGGCGGAGCAGGAATTGCTAGTACAACAACAAAACAATTATCAGCTGACTAAGCAATTACAAGAGGAGAAACAGAGGATTGACGAGAGCGCAATCCAAAGGAAAAAGGAGCTATCGGCAGCATTGGAGCAATTAAGAATATCGACTGAGGGAACGATAAAAGCTAAAGATGAACAAATCGCTCAATTGTCAACTCAAATTGAGCAAATGAAAAGGCTCCCTCAAGTAGATGAATTCAAAGCAGAGGCGCTTCAATTAAATAAGGCATTGATTAATCAGGTTAAGCTCATATGTGAGCAAATTACCCAGGCAGAACCATTGTGCGAATTAGTAGCATCCATAAGCGAAAAGGTAGAAAAGGCAAGGACAGATTTGGATCAGGCCGAAGAAACACTGACAAGTTTTCTGGAATGGCAAGATTCCGTTCAAGGCCAGGCGACTAATCTACAAGAATTCTGGCATCGCACAAAGAAATACTATTCACAGAATGGAAATCACAGTTAATGAAGGCAGAAAGAGTGATTTTTAGATGCAAAGAAACCACTGGTAATTTGGTTGAATTAGTAAATAATACGCTTTATTTATCTAATATGATTTCCCAATGTACTCCAGGCCAATTAACAGCAACGAAGATGTTGGAGCATTCATGCTACCCGGAGTTGGAAAAAAAATGGAAGATTAATCGTGGGGATCAACAGTTTAACATGGGATGCCTACTGGTTATTCTTAGTGAAGCCATACAGCCAAAGAGCCGCCTTAAAATGTCTTACAGATGCTATCGGGTATATCATACCCGACATTCAGGATGCCACCTTTGCTGTCCAATTCAGCTTGTGCCTCAACAGACCGCCAGAAGTGGAGCCGATGCTTGTGATAAGCCAGTTCAGGTTTAAAGGCAAACAACCTGAGTCATGATTCACATCGCCGACTGCCAGATCGCCCCAAGGAGATAGATTTCATTTACTGATGCCAATTTAGTAGGATTTTGTTTCATAGATTTTTTTAGCTTAATAGTATTTATAGACCCTTTCATGCATTTAGAAAGAGTCGTAAAGTTTTGTATATGACTTAAACCCTGAAGTTGCACTATTGTACTTCAGGGATATTCTTTTATGAAACTGGACCAATTATTCTGAGTTTAATGAGGAAAGTTTTTATGCAAATATGCACTACTGTCTTTGTTTAAAAGCATTTCTGTGTTGAAGGAAGAATTGTGAATAGCGATTGATATCTGGGATTGACTAGCAGCTCACATGGTACTATTATCTGCGTCTGTACTCATTTCTGTTATATGAATTGTTATTTAAATCGCTCTTGCTATTATCGCTTATATATATGTGCTTTTCACAGCATCCTTTATGCATCCCACTATTGGTTGTTTATAGCATGCTTCTCTTTCAATCGTATATATGTATCGATGATATAAATAGTGAATGCAGTAATTTGTATTAATCGCTTCATTTTGACTAATCATATGAAGTAATCTTTGAATGATTGAAAATCTCATGTTTATTTTACAGAGTCATCTATATGCCTGTTAGATAGATAAATATTATTTAACGCTGCATTCCGAATGAATAAGTTGTTCCCGGGATTAGTATTAGTTTCCCTATTTTTGCCAATAGAATAAGCTAGTCGCCTATCATCAAAAGAAAACTATTCATCACCCATCCATCCCTTTTATCCATTATCGGGAAACTGGTCCCGTTATCTCCAGTCGGAGCCACCATCCCAAACGGAAAAGGAGCTGTATTAAGGTCCGGATCGGGTGGTTATCCCCCAATGTTGTTGCAGCGATTTTCGAGGCCTCAACATCTTGCTACCTTTCAAAGAGTAGTACTAGCCATTTTTTCCAATCTAATCCATACTTGTGTGGATGTTTATATGGATCATTTCTCTGTGTATAGTGACTCTTTTTAGGAATCATTAGAGAATCTAGAGAAGGTTTTGATAAGATTTGAAGAGGCTTACCTTGCATTAAGTGATGTTAAATATTGTATGTTGCAAACTATAGGATTTGTTCTTGGTCATCTCATATCTTATATAGGAACTCAAGTTGATCCAACAAAAATTGAAGTCATATGAAATATTTTAGTTCCAATATCCCCAAAATATTTAAGGAGGCTTTTAGGCCATGTTGGGTTTCATAGACGATTCATAGAAAACTTGACAAGAATAATGAATCATTTATTCAAATTTCCTACCAAGGGTACTAGTTTTCCTTGGGATAATCATTGTCAAAAATACTTTTGAGACACTAAAAGAAAAAATTGCTAGGGCACCTATTTTGAGGGGACCAAATTGGTTTCTTCCACTCCACATCTCAATAGATGCATATAACACAACCCTTGGAGTAGTATTCGGATAGCAAGAAAATCTAACATCCTACGCCATTTACTTTATTATAAAAACTTTAACACCTGCTGAATTAAAATATACAATAACATTAAAGGAATTTTGAGTAGTTATGCATGCAATTAACAAATTCAGAGTTTACATCTTTAGGTATGAGGTTCCTATCCATGTTGATCATTCTTCCATAAGATACCTAATGAACAAAATTAAAACTAATGGTAGAATAACTAGGTGGATTTTGTTGTTATGTGAGTCTAATATTATTGTTGTAGATAGACTTGGAAGGACAAATATAATGAAATATATTCTTTCAATGATTCATAATGAAGGTCAAGAAACTCCTGTGGATGATGATTTTATTGATGAACATTTGTTTATTTAATTTTCTAACTCTCCTTGGTTTACATATGTGGCTAACTATTTGGCTATAGAAAAATTGGCACATCATCTTTCACTTAGGGAAAAAAATAATATTGTAAGACTTAGTGCATCCTATTCTTGGATTGGAGGGGGCCTCTTCTAGATGGGACCTGATTTCATCATTAGAAGGTGTGTACATGAAGATGAGATGTTTGACGTAATGAAATCTTGCCATTATGAGCAATGCAGAGGTAACTTTTCACAAGAGAGCAACCTACAAAGTTGTTCATTCGAAGAAATTTTGGCTCACTCTCTTCAGAAATGCCAAAATGTATATTCAATTTTATGATAGATGTTAGCAGATGGGTCTCCCAGTGCAATCCAATGAGATACCTTTACAACCACATGTACTCATTTAATCTTTTGAGAAATGGGTTGCAGATTTTGTGGGGCTAATCAAAGAAGAAAATGTATGTTTCGGTTTTTACATATTACATTACTAAATGGGTAGAGGGTAAAGCTATTTTCATGCTATTGGACAAGTAGTTGTATATTTTTAATTTGAGGATATATTTAGTCATTTTAGTGTGCCTAGATAAATCGTAACATATTCATGAGCACAATTCACATCAAAGTTGGTGCAAGACATTACTCAACAATATCAAATCAATCCTCCCCCTACCATCCGTAGGAAAATGGGAAAGTGAAGTCCACTAACAAATCCCTTGGAGCAATTTTGATTGAAATAATATAGATACACCATAAGGATTGGACAGATCGATGCCCTGAAGCACTTTGGGCCTACAAAAATACATGGAGGAAGACAACCAAGTTTACACCATATGAATTGGTATATAAAAAATAGGTTCTTCTTTCCATAGAAGCTTAGGTGAAGACTTTCAAAACTGCAGTTAAGTTGGGCATGAATCTTGCATATGAAAAATAATAAAAAATATCTTAGATAAATGATTTGGATGAGATGCACCATGACACCATTCAACAAAGAATCCTTATTCAAAAATAGAGAATAAAATGGCATGACAAATGTATCCATAACAATCAATTCAACAAAGATGATTAGGCTCTCATTTTTTATTTTAAATTTAAGAATTTTAAAGGAAAGTTCACCACACTAGTTAGGTCCACATGAAATTGATAATGTATTTGATAATGGTTCCGTGAAAATCAAGACTATTGAATGGGAAATAATTTATTTCTTTGTTAATAAGCATAAAATAAGATTATATTGGCATCCTATCACTATGGAGGAATTCATTCAACATATTTTGCAACAATCTTGTTGAGTTTTCAAGTGCAACAAATACTAACACTAATTTATGAAACACTGATAATTACTTCAAATGATATATATATTCTTTTAACAATTCTAGTTCATCATTGAGCAATTACACTTCAGAAATTCAACCATAAAACCATAAGGATAGTAGAGATCACAATTCACAAAGAGAACACAAGATTTATCCTGGGAAAACCCACTTGGGGGAAAACCCAAAAACCTTTTTCTTACAGAAATTCTTTAGTTCAACAAGAGATACATCTAACGTAGCTAGTCAACTATGAGGTCAAAATTGAACAACAATGCTTGTGGTTAAACCTAGTCAACAACCCTCAAGTTAAGCCTCCAATCTTCCTTGCAACTCGACCTAATCTAATTTGCCCTAGGTTGAAATTCAGCCTCCTAGAAATTGTCTATAAACCTAGAAATTTGACCTCCTAGTCTGCCCAGAAATTTGGCTTGCCCAAAAAATGCTTTCTAAACACACATGTGCGAGCTAGGAGTGACACATGCGAGTTAGAGAGAGAGAGAGAGAGAGAGAGAGAGAGAGAGAGAGAGAGGTGGTTTTTGTCCTTATTTTCATCTTTCTTACACTTTTCTTGGATGCCCAAAAATGATATTTCTTGTGTGAGGTCGAATGGTGCCATTATGAAGGAGGTTGAATTCCTTTATATAGTGTTCTGTCTTCATTAATGGGTGTGTCTCTTCACCGGGGGAAACTTAACTTGAGAGAGGGTCGACTTAACTAATTTGAAGCCAAAAAGTCAAATTTTAAATTTCGAATTTTTCTCTTTTAAATCCAACATGAAGAACATGTCCTATGCAAATTCTTTCAAAGGGTAAATATTGAAAATTACATGAAAAACACGTCTTACAAATTATTTATACATTATAAGGGCTAAAACATAAATTGTGAAGACTGACCATAACTACAAAATTCAACACTCCCTCTTAGCTAGGGAGGTATTTATAATGACTAGACATATTTTCTTTTAATTGAACAAATTTCTCTATGAAAAGGTTATAACAAATCATCACCATAATCGAGTTAGAGTTTGTGACACATGGTAAACTAATAACATCAATTAATTACCATAATCATGTTAGTACTTTAGTCTTATGGTATATTCACACCATAATTTGGGTCATTAATTTAGACACATGGTAAATCATCAACATCAACCAATTAGCATAATTTGGGTTAACACTTCAGACCTATGGTATATTTGTAGAAATTTGATTGCAATTGCAACTGCTCAAGATTTCAAACTGAAAACCAAGAGACATAATTCTACTCTACTGATATGTGGAATGAAAATCACAATTTATAACAACATGCATAAGCATGGAACAAGCAAAACCACATGTACACAAAGATTTCTAGGGGAACCCAACTGGAGAAAACCCCTCAAGTCTCTTTGCATTAATAGGATGAATAGAGAAACTATTACAATTTCTTCCTCCAACTCTGAGCATAACCTACAAAAGAATATTTTTTCTCACTAGTGAATGAGACCCTATAGCCAACATTTAGCCAAATTCTGGCTCATCCAACCTCCTATTTCCTTGTGAAATCCTGTAGGAAATTAGCTCCTAAAAGATAGGAATTTCCTCCTATTTCCTTGCGTAATTCTGAATGATTGATCACCCGCCTGCATGAAAAAATTTGTACACTCAACTTGTATACAATTAATTTTACATCATTTCCTTTTCCTCCACTCCAGCTGTGAAATTCGAATTCCATGCATGCATTAAATATTTTGAGCTGATTGATCAGTTAACTGATAGATCTCCGAGTTAGAATGTTTTCCCACTGCACAAATAACTCTATCAATAGCTATAGGTTAGTTAACTGAATACAACTGAAAATAACTGGACTAGATTGCTAAAATTTAGCAATCAACACATGCATTACTAAAATCCAAGCCCCTAACTCAAATTTACTGAGCTAACTGAGTGACAAGAGCCATGTCACATTAGTTAACTTCCTCCAAGTTGTCCTACTAAAGTTGAATTTCAGTTTCCTCAATTTGACTAAGGCTAAAGTCAAATTGAGCCTTTCTTGCTACACTTTCTAACACTCCCTCTTAGAAAGAAAGATATTTTTCACCACCCTTATCCTGCACATGTGGAATTTGAATTTACCTCTTGAAAATGACTTTGTCAAGATGTCAACATCTTGCTCCTCAATAGGAATGTACTGTAGCAACATAATTCTCCTCTGCACACAGTCCCACAAATGATGATACCAAATATCAATGTGTTTGGACCTGTTGTGAAATACCAGAATCTCAAAGAGCTTAATGCAACTCGCATTATCACAATATATCATTATCAGATCCATCTCCTAACGGAAAATCCCCACAATTATTTTCCTCATCCATATCCCACAAATGAGGATACCAAATATCCATGTGCTTGGACCTGTCGTGAAATACCAAATTCTAAGAGAGCTTAATGCAACTCTCATTATCACAATATATCATTATCAAATCCATCTCCTAACGGAAAATCACCACAATTATTTTCCTCATCCATATGGCCTCACATGCTGCTTGACTTGCAACCATGTATTCAACCTCTACTAAGCTAAGTGCCATAGACCTCTTTTTCCTGTTGTACCAGGAAATAGTTGTGAACCTAACACTGAAGATAGCACCTAAAGTACTTTTCCTGTCTGATGGACTCCTTGCCCAATATGCATCGGTGAAGTCTTGGAGCTTGACTCTCTCTGCCCTCCTATACCATAATCCATACTTGGTAGTGCCTTTGAGGTACTGTAACACATGCTTTTATCCCCTCCAATATAGATTGGGATGCCCCACCATAGCTTGACTAAGTTGGTTCACTGCATAGCACATGTCTAGTCTTGTGTTCATAAGATACATAAAAGACCCCACAAGCTATATTCAAATGGTAGCATCAACCTCTTCACCTGAAGTGGCATTGTCGTTCCTCTAGTTCGTAGCTAGAGGAGTGTCCATAGTTTTACAACTCTCCATGTGAAATCTTCGAAGTATTTCAGAGGCATACTTCCCTTGAGATACAAACCATCCATCATCACCTTTCCATACTTCCAGCTTGAGGAAGTAATGCATTAAGCCCATGTCTTTCACCTCAAATTCCCTTGGAAGAGCAGATCAACTGCTTATCACTTGTAAATATTAAATCATCAACATACAAAACAAGAATAAGAAGCTTACCATCTACCACAATGTGATAGAGGTTCGAATCTTCTGCACTTTTGGTGAAGCCTAATCCAATGAGATAATTGTCGATCTAAGTGTACCATGCTCGGGGCACCTGCTTGAGACCATATGACGCTCTCTTGAGTTTGCACACATGTGACTGTTGATCATATGTATCAAATACTTTTGGCTGCTCTATGTAAATTTCCTCCTCAACAATGCTAGAGTAGGTTAATTTATTAGTCGAAAGCCTTCGAAATATCATTTTGCTATCTTGGATGGGGTCAAATTCATAAATGTTTTCACTGTCATAAATTTAAGCTGTCATAGTTTGGAGAGTCATGTTGAGTTTGGTTATTTATTTGGTCATTAAAGTTAGTCATGGGATGGGGTATCTGAGCATTGAAAACTGTTGTAACAAACTGTTGAGTTAGGATGTTGAACGCTGATAGGGTTTCTACAGTTAAAGGAATCATGTTAGAGAAGTACATTCATAAATGTTCCCATTTTTTCCCTCTTTGGACATCATTATTTTTCCATTTTTCCCATCCCCTTATTCCCTTTCTATCCTAAAATTCCCCTAGTCCTAAGCATTCACATCATCCCTATTTCTGATTTAGGCCTATACCCCCATTTTATCCTAAGTATAAGTTCCTAGGCCTAAATTTCCCTTGCCTAAACATCATTTTGAATGATGATTAATCCCTTACCATATCCATTATGTATCAATCATTCACCATACCACATTATTTCCCTAGATTTATTTATGCCCCCAAACTCCAAAATGATTGCTTCTCAGGTGTTTTTGAAGTGAAGTGCTCTAACGCAAAAGTTCAAATCTTCAATGCACTACAAGACAAAAGACAAGTGGTGATTCAAATTTTTATGCCGCCTTTTCTCATGCCACTATACAGTCATGCAAACTATGCCAAATCCAAGCACATAACATCCCTATTGGGTACCACAGATTGATTCCCAGTTGGCAGTTGATGATCTGAAATTGAGATCTTAAATCAATATAAAGGTATTACAGACTCGTGCAGGATTGCCTATATTCATTAGTGCAATGGATCGAAAATATTGCAAATAATATAGACAATGAGCAGTTAGAAAACATAACATTCACACACATTAACACAACAAATGATCAAGGAGTTCACCAAACTTCCTGGCTACGTCTCCTGGTCCAGCTTTCAGTGTCAAACTCTATATTATGTCTTCAAGAGCAGATTATTACAAATGTGAGCTCAAACTGAGTCTCAACACAACAGTGACAAAACAACAGGGATTTACTTGAAATCCTCAAGTCTACAGAGTACACAGACTTTCCCTCTTTCTCTCTGTCTCGGCAACTGCCTCCTCTATCTCTGCCATTGAATGCTTTTTAAGCCTATCGGTGCTTGTCTGTTTGTCTCCCCTCTTAGGCTCTCTGACTCATGGCCACTATCCCTTCATCTCCTTCTGGAGCATTTAACAATCATTGCTAAACGCCCTAAGGTATGGTGGCCACCTGTTTGTAATAACTGGCATGGGTTAAATCCCAAAAAGTCGTTTCTTTGTTTACACAGAGGAATACACATAAAACACTGAAAAATCTGACAAAACACTTTCTATCGGACTTCAGATAATATTGAATCCGCCCTATAATCATATCTGGTCCGCCTTTGATCGCTATCTCAAGCCCATTGTTGATCTGCGTGATCTCCGATCCAATGGCTGATACTCATTTTGGGTGGTTTATATGCGTAGAAATTTCCCACCCAAAAGGCAGTTTTCTCTCTCTTGCGCCATGCCATGTGTCGGCCAGTGTATGGGATTGGCGAAGCCCGTCCAATACCACTTATCACCTAAGGCCTGCTCGAAACCCGCTTACCACGGAACTCAAATAATATAAAGTTGTGTCTTTAAATCTTTCGGGTTTGGCTTTTATCGCTTTGGGTCACTTCATTTGTATTTTGGTTTTTATACGGAAATGCACTAATACACAGAAAAACCTGAAAAATACTTTTATATCAGAACTCAAAACTTATAGAGTGACATTCATAAACCCCGTTGGGTCCGACTATCGCAAGTCACATGTTGTATCAGGCTCGCTCCTTTGTATCGTTGCAATGCAATATTGCAATGCGATATATTGCAATCACATATGGCATGGTCTTCGGGCCTCTGGTAAGTCTTCCCTTTGTGTTTTAGCGATGTGATATTGCGATTTTATTTGGGCCATTAATCTGGGCACTCGATCAATGGTCCTCGTTAAATCGCGTTGATCGCTATTGCGATTTCCATAGGGCCGCCTCCGATATACTCTGCCGACTTCTCCCGATTTCGATATCCCAATTTGATTTGCACTGTTGATCTGTTCGATTTGACGGCTTCTGTGCAACATCACTTCCACTGTTGCTTAGCTCTGTTTTCGGCCATTTTTTCACTATTTTCCCTTGCGACAGTGTTTCCGATAGTTAATATATATGAAGACTTAGAGGGTTTTAGGATCCATTTTAGATCACGCCTTCCCACTGAAAAGCTTTTGGACCACCAAAAGTTGGTTTTTAGACATCGATAAAGTGAGGATACAACTCCCTCATGTGTTTAACTTCTATCCATCATGCTTTGCTTGGATTTGAACCTTTTAGCCCTATTCTCAGGTACTCAACATCCCCTCTACACATATTTCTCACCTTTCTATCCATAACTCTATCTTCCTGTAACTCATTGAGATATTCAGGCAACAGATCCTCAATAGAAGGCAACTGATTTTTCTGTTGAGGATCTTCAATCAATGAAGGTTCATACAATCTCAAGTTTTCTGCATTAACGACTGAATAGATCTGCATATAAGCAGACAAATCAAGGTGAAAAACATTTTCACCAATTTTATCAAGTATCTTGAAAGGTCCATACCATATTGGTTTTAGCTTCTTACCTTCACCTTGCTTTTTGTTTTTGTTGATGTACAACCATAATTGATCACCAACTTGGAAACTATGCTCAACCCGATGCTTGTCATGTCTTGCCTTGTACTTGGCTTGACTCCTTTCCAGATGTCCCTGTACTACCTGGTAAATTTCCTGGATTTGTTCAATGAACTTGGTTGCTTTGTCCACATCACTATGTCCATCAACTGCTATGTCTTTACCAAAGACAAAATCCAAGGGATATTTTGGTATGAAACCAAAACAAGTCTCAAAAGAAGATCTCTGAGTAGAAGAGTGCTTGACACGGTTGTAAGCATGCTGCACATAACACAAATTCTCATCCCAAAGCTTGGGTGCTTGCTGCAATAGCCTCTGAGCAACTGGGTCACTGTCCTATTGGCCACCTCTGTCTGACCATCTGTTTGTGGATGAAATGTTGTGCTCTTTTTCAACCTAGTGTCCATCAGCTCCCATAGATTTGACGATAACTTCCCAACAAATCAAGAATCTCGATCAGATACAGTAGAAGTGGGTAACTCAAAATGAACCCATACACTCTAAAAGAACAACTTGGTTGTTTGTTCAGCTGTAACCTGCTTGTTACATGGTATCAAAATACACATTTTACTGAACCTATCCACAACAGCATACAAATAATCATTACCATTCCTAGATTTTGGCAATCCCCCAACAAAGTCCATGGAAACACTTTCCCAAGGACGGGAAGGAATTGAAAGTGGAGTGTAAAAGCCTAATTTTCTATTACTTGGCTTTCTTGTAGCATACATAGTACACCCTCTGATATATCTAGAAACTATTTCATGCATTCTTGGCCAATAACAGAACCTTTGCAATTGTGCAACTGATTTACTTACACCAAAATGACCTGATATTAGATAAGTATGTGCTTCTCGAATTATGTTAACTCTTTCAGTTTGTGGAATGAATAACTTTCCCAATGGATATAAGAGTTGGTCCTTTACATAATAATCCAATTCTTCTACTTGCCTGCCATGACTTAAAGTTGTATATTCATCTTTAAAATCTACATCTTGAGCATATTGTTCAGTGTAACTTTCATGCATTACTGAGTTATGCTTAAGTATAGTAGATGCATTTATGATTGGTCTTGATAACATGTCTGCAACCTTATTGTGTATGCCCTTCTTATATCTGAATCACAAGATGAAATTGTTGTAGAAGACCCATCCACCTATAATGTCTTAATTGCTGCAATTTAGTTTGTGAGTGAAAACATTGAAGTGGTTGATGATTTGTATGTATCATTGTTTCCTTACCCATTAGGTAATGTTTCCACTTTTTCACATTTTATACTAATGCTTACAATTCTTTATCATATGTGGGATAATTAACTACTACAGAGGTAAATGTCTCAAAATTATAACATATGGGTTTACCGTGTTGCATCAACACTGCTCCCATGGCAGAGTCACTGGCATCTGTCTCAATCTCAAATGGATGTTGAAGATTTCGTAGTGCTAGTACTGGTGCTATACTGATTCTTTCTTTTAAGGTTTCGAAGGCTTTTTGCTGTTTGCCTCCCCACTTAAACACCTATTTTAATCCTATTAAAGCATGTAATGGAGCCGCAATCAATGAAAAGTTAGCAATAAACTTTCTCTAGTATTGTGCTGCCCCTAGGAAACTTCTAACCTCTGTATCAGATTTGGGTTTAGGCAAGTTCACAATGACTTCAATCTTAGAGGGATATATCTTCAATTCACCACCCCCTACAATATGACCCAAATAATTTAAAAATATTTTGCCAAATTCACATTTTGACAGTTTTACATAGAGGTTTTCTCTTTTCAAAACATCTAAAGTCTGCTTTACATGCTTTACATGGTCTTCCCATGTATTACTATAAACAATAATGTCATCTAAATAAAAAAATTACAAAATCATCAATAAAAGGTTTGAGTACATCATTCATAACTCTCATAAACATAGCAGGAGCATTATAAAAGCCAAAAGGGATAACCAATGATTCATACAGTGCTTGCTTTGTCTTGAAAGCAGTCGTCCATGCATCTTGTTCTGCAACTTTGACCTAATGATAGCCACATCGCAAGTCTACCATTAAAAAAATAAACTGCTTCTTTCAATTGATCTAATAGATCATCAATACGAGGAAGAGGATAACAATTTTTTATTGTTATTTTAATCAGTTCTCTATAATTAATGCACATTCTCCACGAACCATCTTTCTTTCTGACCAACACGATTGGAGATCCACATGGTGATGTGCTTGGTTGTATAAACCCTTTTTCGAGCAACTCCTGTACCTGCTTCTTTATCTCTGCATTATCTAGAGCTAACAACCTGTACATTCCAATGTTAGGTAATGGAACATCTTGCTGCAAACAAATATCATGTACTATTTCTCGCTTGGGTGGCAGACCTTTTGGTTCTTGAAATAGAACATCATACTCTGAAACAACTGTAACTAAATCATCTTTCTATTTAGAGTCACAACCTTCAAATGCATTGGGTTTTTCAGGATCCTTTGCCTTTACAACCATAAGTAAAAACCGCTTATTTGAATTCACAATTCTTTGCATCTATCCTGAGTTTAGGAGAGAATAGTTATTTTTGAGTTTATGAGATCTTACAATATATTCTATTCCATCTTTAGTGAGTTGATACTTATTTTCATCTCTATAGAAAGAGCTTTCCTATCATACAAGTATGGACTTCCCAAAACAATACCACATATATCCCATGGAACTATATCTAACTCAACCTCATCTACAAATGTTGACGCAATAGCAAACCTGAGTTCACATTGTATCGTTACTTGTAGCTTTTTTTTATCACACACCCAACCTAATGGATATGGCTTATCATGAGGTTTTATTTGTAATCCCAAATTCTTTACAATTGTTTCAAGGATCAAATTTACTTGTGATCCACTATTAAACAAAGTATCAATCTTATTATGCTTGGAAATTACTCTAATAAGAAAAAGCTCATTTCTTTCTCTCTCATTATTTTCATTATTAACAGATTGTGCAAAATTACTTGTGGATGCTTCAGAATCTTTACCTCTAATACCTGTGGCTATAACTGTTGTTTCATCGCCTGAATCTGATCCCAAGTCTTGCTGAATAGCTGCAACATTCTTTCTCTCCTTACCACCAAACTTCTTGGGTTTTAGTTCTGGATGCAAAGACCAATAATGTGCCTCATTGCATCCTTCTTTCTTGCAATGAGTGCATAAAGGTTTATCCTTCTTTACAGTGTTTGCTTTACTCTCCTTCCATTTTAGTTTCTTCTTTTCCTTGTTCTTGCTTACAAAATATTTAGATGTTCCCCCAAACTCTGGGTTTACATTCTTACCTTTAGCTTCTAGATGTGTTGCTTGAACTGATACATCATCTAATCCAGTGTGATTAAACATGAATATAGTATTCTTTAAATAACCATGCAGACCACCTATATACTTCAATAAAGTCTCAGGTGAGTCCAAGGAATATACCTAGAGTTAAAGCTCTTTTCCTTAATTCCTGAGTATAACTTTGTACACTCTGACCCTTCAACTGGCGAAGAGTTTGCCAACTCATCATTTCCTGCTACATGTAAGCTAAAGGATAGAATTACTTTTTGATAGCAGAAACAAAGTCTTTCCAGGTAGAGAGGATTCTACCATGTTTTTGCAGATCAGCGTGTGTCTTGTCTTCCCACCATACTAGTGTAGTTCCTCCAAGTCGAAGGCTAGCCAATTGAATCTTCCTCCTTTCTGAATCAATGTTCTGCACCCTGCATTATACATCAATCTATCTTATCCAATTATCTAGCTTCTCTACATTTAGTTCTCCATCATAAATTGGCAAATCAAACTTCACATCTAATTTAATCAAAGAAGTTTTCTTCTTTTTCTTTTCAGGGCTAGTTTTATGTGAAAAAGATTATGAGGATGATGAAGGTGATGATGGAGGAGTTGGTGGAGGAGGCATTTATCCTTTTCCTTTGCCTTTTGGAGAGGAAACTAGAAAAGGTTTCTCTGTTCCTTTGTGTAGTTTAGGTGTTGATGGGCTTTCACCTCAACCCTTCTAAAATTCCAGATACATCTCTTCCACCATGGCTTGGAGCGCCTGAAAACCTTCCATAAATTGAGATTTTGATCCCAATGGAGTTTCTTCTGCTATTCTCCTCTGAGAATAGACTATTCCAATCTTTGGAATAGCCTCAACAAGTTCTCCTTCTCCTAATCTTTGCTTTAATCTAGTCAACATTCAAAATCTAGCACAAGCTTGTCTAACCTTAACAAAACCTAATGCTCTGATACCATTTGATCTGAAAATGAGATCTTAAATCAATATAAAGGTATTATAGACTCATTTGCAGGAATGCCTATATTACTTAGTGCAATGGATGGAAAAGATTGCGATAATATAGACAATGAGCAGTTAGAAAACATAACAGTCACACACATTAACACAACAAATAATCAATGAGTTCACCAAACTCCCTGGCTATGTCTCCTAGTCCAGCTTTGAGTGTCGACTTCTATATTATGTCTTCAAGAGCAGATTATTACAAGTGTGAGCTCAAACCGAGTCTCAACACAACAGTGACAAAACAACAGGGATTTACTTGAAATCCTCAAGTCTACAGAGTACACAGACCCTCCCTTTTGCTCTCTGTCTCAGCAACTGCCTCCTTTGTCTCTACCATTGAATGTCTTTTAAGCCTATTGGTGCTTGTCTGTTTGTCTCCCCTTTCGGGATCTCTGGCTCTCGGCCGTTGTCCCTTCATCTCCTTCTGGAGCATTTAACAATCATTGCTAAATGCCCTAAGGTAGGGTGGCCACCTATTTGTAACAGAAAGGACCACTGGCGCGGGTGAAATCCCAAAAAGTTGTTCCTCTGTTTACATATAGGAATACACAGAAAACAATGAAAAATCTGATAAAACACTTTCTATCGGACTTCAGATAATATTGAATCTGCCCTATAATCCTATCAGGTACACCTTTGATCGCTATCACAAGCCCATCGTTGATTTGCATGATCTCCGATCCAATGGCTGATATTCATTTCGGGTGGTTTATGTGCGTAGAGATTGCCGACTCGAAAAGGGGTTTTCTCTCTCTTGTGCCATGCCATGTGTCGGCCAGTGTATGGGATCAAGCGGAGCCTATCCAATACCACTTATCGCCTGAGGCGCGCTCGAAATCCTGCTTAATACGGAACTCAGATAATATAAAGCTATGTCTTTAAATCTTTCGGGTTCGGCTTTTATCGCTTTGGGTCACTTCCTTTGTATTTTGGTTTTTATACGGAAATGCGCTAATACACAGAAAAACCTGACAAATAGTTTTATATCGGAACTCAAAACTTATAGAGCCACAGTTATAAACCCCGTCGGGTTCGGATATCGCAAGTTGCATGTTGTATCGGCCCTGCTCCTTTGTATCATTGTGATGCGATAGATCACAATCGCATATCGCATGGTCTTTGGGCCTCCGATAAGTCTTCCCTTTGTGTTTTAGTGATGCGATATTGCGATTTGATCTGGGTCGTTGATCTGCGCACTCGATCAACGGTCCTCGTTAAATCATATTGATCACTATTGCGATTTCCATAGGGCTTCCTCCGATATACTCTGCTGACTTCTCCTGATTGCAATATCCCGATTTGATCTGGACCGTTGATCGGTCCGATCCAATGACTCTTGTGCAGCGCCACTTCCACCTTTACTTAGCTCTGTTTTCTGCCATTCTTTCACTATTTTCCCTTGCGATAGTGTTTCCGATAGTTAATATATATGAAGACTTAGAGGTTTTAGGATCCATTTTGGATCAGTTGATGAGAAATTGAGGTCACACTCATTGTGGGAATTTGTCGCGCAAGCTCTAATTTATCCACCATTTTGCATAATGCTTTTCAACCACACGGAGGAGAAGTTTAGGAAATTGAAAGAGGTTTTTATTCAGAACTGACCAAGGCACAGTAACCTCTTCCAATTTCTGTACAATTGTAACAAATCGAGAGTTTCAAATGCATCTTCAAAGCTCAATTTTTGTAATTCATAAATTTCCTGTTTTAAGTTATTATTTTGCAAAGAATTCTCTAGGAAGCTGGGGAAGAATTTGGAGAAACTGAGAGAGGTTTATCTTCAAAAAAGTGTCATCTACAATAACCTCCTTCAATGTTTACACAGGTATCACTGTTTGGGAGGTATCCCCAAAACATTGTTCCGCTGCATAGGCGCTATGCAGTGGCTACGCAGTACTGTGCAGAGGCTACCAGTGTTCGCGCAGTGCTGCGCAGAGGGTTATCAATGTCACATAGTGTTGCACAGAGGGTTATTAGTGTTGCACAATTTTTTCTAAGTTTACTAGTGTCGCGCAATGTTCTCTGAGTTTACCAGTGTCACACAGTGCTTCTTTGAGGTCACAGTGTTGCGCAGTTTAATTTCAGTTTGTGGGATGCGTTCATGGGAGTGACGAAGATACCAAATGTCAAATTTTAAAGGGGTGAACATGTAGCAAAGGTGGTAGCCAAATCATACCATCAAGGGCCAACCACATGCCAATTTTGAAAGAAAAATTGCCAACACAGTTGCTGCCCAACTGTTACCTAGTCACTGCGCAGTCAGCAGCTAGCTTTCATTCTTTTTGCTGCTTTTGATCCATGAAGATATGCTTCGAAAACAAGAGTGATTTTATAGTGATTTAGAGTTTTTTTAAAGATATGAATGCTTTATGTTTTTTTATTTTTGATCATTAGAGGAAAATACTTTAAAACAAGAAAACGATTTCTTCTTTTTACTTTGATTCGATCCTCTATTGGATCAATGATGTGATGCATCTAGAAAATTTGGATTTGCTATTGTATGTCTATTTAAGCTAGAAAAATAGATGGAAATGGTTGTTGATGGTTTCATTATTTCTAGGGAAACTATTGCAGTTTGTTGTTGTGATTTGTGTTAATGCATGTGCTCGAATGTTGAAGAGATTCCAGTGGATTTACAGAGATACTTATGGTATGGATGTTTCGGATTTTGTTTCTTCTTAGTTATATATTGTCCTTCTTGTGTTATCTTGTTAAACTAATTTGAAGGTGTATGGAACAGTTACACTTGAATTCATTTTATATGCTCATGTCTAGCTGTCCCAAATATTTCAATTTGCAAATGGAATATGTATGCCTTTGACAATTTTGTGTTTTCTTCTTGATAGTCATTTATCTAAGTTGCAATAATAAACTGTTAGTTGTTTTTCTATTTCTGATGAATGCCTTGATATCCCCATTTTCACTATACTACAATTTGTCGTTCATTCCGAAAGCCATATTAATTGAGTCTCTGTACATGAAATAGGTTGGAGATACATCAACATGTTGTGCCAACAAAGTTATGATCACCTTACACCAGTTTTCCTTGAATCCTCTACTACCCCATACCAAAAATTTAAATATTTTCAAAAATGGTCTCTGTCAAAAATCATATTTGAAGTTTTATCTCTGAGTTTTCTCAGTGAGGGATCCTTCTCAGGTTGAAGAAGACTGGTCATTCAACCAAAAGAGGTTTGTGGCTACCTCTAGGTTCCTCTCCTCAACCTGGAGGAATTACCGAGTGCTAACAAACAACACCATTGAGAAAGGTGGTCTTCACATCCATTTGGTGGATCTTCCAACCAATATGCACAACTAATGCAATAATTGATCTAATGGAGGAATACCTTACCATAGGGGCAGATGTTTCCTCATAGTCAACTTCCTCTACCTGAGAAAATCCATTGGCCACAAATTTGGCCTTGTACTTCTCAATGCTCCCATCACTTGCGTTCTTCACTTTGTAGATCCATCTGGAACCAACCAATGATTTCCCTTCTGGTCTCGACACCACTTCCCATACACTGTTCTTCATGATGGAGTCATATTCTTCCATCATGGCATCAACCAAAACAGGTTGAGAAACTGCTTCCTCAAATGAAGAAAGCTTTGTCTCCATCCGCTCTGTCATGAGCACCATGTAACCATTGTACCTATTAGGTGACCTTCTCTGCCTGCACTGTGATGTATTGTCTCCCACATTCTCCCTAGAATTATGCAATAATCTATCAACTTCTCTAGTTCTCTTTCTCCCTTCTCTGGATGTTTCTGGTTGAGTGGGTGTCTCCACTCCTCTTTGCTCCTCCATTTGTCGCTGCTCCACAACCTCTTGAAGCTCATCTCGAGGCTCATCCTTTAGAGCTAGAATCCCCTGCTCTAGTGGGATACTGAGATCTCTTTCCAGAGATCATCTTATTGCCTTCTCCTCATCAAACTTGACATCTCTCCTTACCACTGTCATGCTCAGTGAAGAAAATTACACCTGCTAATTGTGTGGAGTTTTAGTGTATCCTACAAAAACTCCAAACTCTGTTGTAGGTTCAAGTTTCCTCCTCAAATCCTTGGAGACATAACAATAAAATGAAGCTCCAAAATTTTTGAAATGAGACACATCAAGGTTTCTCCCAGAGAAATCTTCCTCCGGTGTGATCATACCAAGTAGTCTATGAGGACTCTGGTTCTACAAGTAGACTGTTGTGTTACATGCTTCTTCTCATATATGCAATGACAACGCCTGATCATGTAACATGTCTCTTGTAGCTCCCACTATTCTCTCGTTCTTCCTCTTAGGTATCCAATTTTGTTGTGGGTTATGGGGTGTCATCAGTTCTCTTCAAATACCTTCTTTGGCATAGAAATCCTTGAAGGCATTTGAAACAAATTCACACCCATTGTTACTCTTGAGAGCCTTCACCTTCTTCCCAGTGTCCTTCTATTGATGGTGCTAGAACTGCCAACATTCAGGGGATCTCCCCAATATGAAGTCCCAACTAGACCTCACACCATTTGGATTAGGAGTCCCAACAATGGGTCTTAGTGTAATGCCTTGATCGCGGTAGCATGTAGAGCTAAGTATGATAACTTTGGGTGAGAGAAAGTGTGTGACCCTGTGGAGAGTCAAGTGTGATGCATGAAGGTTCTAACACACATACGGGAAAAGAGAGTGTGCCCCTTAGAATCTTGTAATAGTACGCAGCTTGGAAGGAACAAATGAGCGAAATGAAATAACAAGCTAAAATGTAGAATAGTCCACAAGTTAAAGTGATGAGTTAATCCAACAACATGCATTCAACAAGATTTGTACAAATTCATACAAAATAGTTCATAAGAATATGTGTAAGTTAAATAACATACATTGCCAATACAATAATAGTAGTCCTACTATATTAGCAATATGCATGAAAGCGTGTTGGCTCTGGTTTTATTATTATAAGTGAAAATTCCATCCATACATACAACATTGACGGCCACTAGCCCCAATAGTGGAACATTACAAACAAGAAAACCTGCTCCTCCAAAGAAGTATACTCGTACGCTATGGAGAAACCAAGACTCTTCGTAATACTCCCAAGCCTTTTCTAAGCCTAAGACTAGCCAAAATCTTGGCTCCCAAAAGCCCGTTACATGAGTTATGAGGTTCTATTTATAACAAGAGGGGGTGACTCTTCAACTCCCCCTTTGTGACCTTTGGACTACCCTCACGAGTCCAAGTTCTTGACTAGATGAAAAATTACATTACATTTTGACTTTTCATATTCCAATATTGAGACTTGGAATTTCACCAACAATATAATTACAAATAATATTACATTTGCCACATGTACCCACATAAGGCAAAATAGGGTAGAGACAACATAACAAGACACAACATTATGATTCCGAAGTTTGGGGAAAGTCCAGCTCATCAACCTCCACTTGGTGTTTCTCGGTCACATATTGGTGTCAAGCTTGGTACTGTGTGATGGTGTCCCCAAATTGCTAAATAATGTCTTTCTGGAAATTAACTCTAGCCTCCATGGCATCCTAGTACACTTGCTTGGAACCTGTGTCCAACTCGTTCTCAAGCATGAGCAACATTATGTTGACCTTGTGTGCATTCAGCTCCAATTCTTCCTTGGTGGCTTCTTGTCTTAGCTTCTTTGATCGATCTCCAATTGGACTTGGTTCTTGGGTTTGGCATTGGTGAGAGAATCGATTGATGGGATTCGGTGCTTTTTCACCATGACAACCAAACTACTATACAACCGAACATATGAGGCTTGTGTGCTGCCGATGAATGAGGCAAGCTGCTCATTGTTTTGAATCAACATTCAGACCTTCACTTTCTCGAGATCTGTCTGTGGCTTCATCTTCTTTACTAAGTCAATCGGGGCCCCTTTGTACCGCATTGGCTACTCTTGTACATGGGCGATGGAAACATGTATGTTTTTGAGAGTTTTAACAAACTCTTTGCTCCACTGCTGTAGGCCATGTAAACTGACAACTGCCTTATGCATGGTGACAAGTCTTTCATAGAGCTTCCACATGGTTTCTTCAAGTGATGATGTTTTAGCAAGTGTCTATTTCCTCATCTCCCCCAATGCGGAAGGTGCATTATGCATTGTTTCTTATAGTTGTTCTACCTCTTACCTGGTAGCCTGCAAGTTCTTTGCCATTTGTTCATTCTCAACCGTCAGAGACTTAATATTTGAGCTTGCTGCTCCTTCATAAGCCAAGCTAGCTTCGACAATCGCAGTTAGATGCTTCTTGGTGTTCAACACTATCACCCTTTCCTTGATGAATGTAGGTGATGAGTGATCATCCAGAAAGTGCTTCCTCCACACCTATACAATCCTTTTCTAGAACTCATCAAATGATAAATTGTACACATCCATGACCGGATCATCCTCAAGGAGAACAACATTTCCTTGCTAGCTCGAGACTACCTCTATTGCTGAAGGTGGTGGAGACTGAGGGATGACCTATGGTGCTCTCGACGTCAGGGCAACATTTTTATTATGTGGCTCCTGTTCCAACTCCATGTCTATCACTTCAATCATTTTCTCAATCTGTTGAGAAAGCTCTTGATCTTGCATCTACTCACCTTCCTCCTTTGCTATTGGTTGTTCTAACGCTTCAACCTGTATCTGTGTTGTTTCCTACGTCATCACACCTTGCTTTTGTTCAATTGTGAAAACTAGTCCTCTCGTACACTTGAACACGAATTTTGCTTGAAAATTAGGTAACTAGCTATCAAATATTCTATAAGTTCTTTTCAAATAAAACATAGATTGTTAGCTATAAGACAAACAAGTTGGTTTGTTTAGAAAAGAGGGATTTTTTTGTCAATGGTTTTTCCTAGCAATAATTCAACAAAATATGAATCAAGTCTGTGGAAAACCTTCTTGTTACAGAGAGACAACTACTCTTGTTATTCTTGTTAGCATAGATAATATCCATCTTTGCCATAGTTAATTTTCTTGTATCAACATATTCAACATTCATTTGTTCAACATCTTCATGGAATCAAAGAATAATTTTACTTTTGTTATCTCTAATAATTGTTTTAGTGAGAAACATTTGTACTTGATTTATTCTACTAATAAATCAAGATGAGAGTTTTAAAGGTTCATTTCCAACTTTCAACATGTGGAATTCAGCATGATTATCTTTAATATTAAATGTTTTAGTTCCCTTTTCTCTTAATAGTACTCCAACATCCCAAAGGTGATGATTTTGTAGATGATTAGCCCCAAGTTTCTCCAACAACAACTTCACATTCCCATTTATATTAGTTCCATCAGCTACAAGAATTCTTGTAACCATCATGTAATCTGGTAACCATTGTCTTCAGTAGTTACAATATCTCTATATTAGTTAGAGAATGACTTGTGACAAGCTTGTTTGGAGTCTTGCAATGCAAATTCATATGATGATAATTAGTTCTAGGATAAGGGTCTAGAGTTGCTTAAGCAAAGCTAGTCTCTTCTCTCCATCACTTTGTAGGTCTTTGTCAACAACATCAATCATTTTTGTTTTATATTTGGCTCAATAATTAGCCTCAACATTAAGAATTAGTCATTCTTAGCATCAACACTCAGTTTTGGTTCAGATCAATACATAAAAGTTTCAGGTTCAGTTCCTCATTGGAATCATGTTCATCAACTTCAACATGCATGATTTTATGAAGGTTTCATTAAGGTAAACTCAAGGTAAGAAATCAACTTTGAAATTCTTCTATTTTGTTGAGAACATGGAAAGTCATCAAACAACAAACCTTTGAGCTCATTTAAAATTGTATACATGAACTTTCCTACACGCTTACTATACATTCCACTCACAATCATTATTCTCCGATCCCTTTTCCACCTCACAAAATCACCATCAAATAGCGTGCAATATCATTATCACCCTCACAATTTGTGTGCATGTACGTTATTTGACCAACCATTATCATAATTCCCCACCTCTTTTTGAATCACCTATAGAATTCAAAATGTTTCTTTAACTTGCACATCACTCAAACATTGATTAGCATTCCCAAGACCATAATCCATGCACTAGCAATGATAATCACTTGGTGAAGAGTGTCTTTTCATAACCTCACACACAAAGATTGACATGGGAAAACTTGGTGTGCTCAGGCAAGAACCAATATCATTAGCAAATTTTGGTGTTCTCAAGCAAGAACCTTGCGTATAATGCTAGCACACCTATACTTATATATGTAGGATGTCTTTTGTTTGTCAAGACATTTAAAGGGAGCAATGAATTTGTTACCAAAGCATTCACATAAGGGTTTGATGGTCGGATTTCTCATGTATGCGATTTAGTAATGGTAGTTTCAGAGGAATCGATGGCCTAAGCCACTAGATTTCCTTAAGGGAGGGATGGTTCAAGAATAGGAAAGTCAAACATGGGGGTTTGGACTTTGTTCTTGTGCTCAATTAAATAGAGGCGAACAAAGTCTGAATTTGGGAAAGGGCATACCTAGAGCATGGATTATAGAGAAATGGAGAAACTTGTTGTTTATGCTACAAAAATATATTACATGCAAGGGGAGGCATGCAATTATTTTTCTTTACAACATATGTATCATCCTAAACATTAAAGCCAATGATTATTTGAATTTTCCATTTTATTAATGCAAAATCTTAGGGTAGAATGTCAAAGTTGTTGGCATGAAAGAGTCATCAGGGAGAAAAGACCTTGGGTTCAGGCATAGAGGGCCAACAATGGTTTGGTGTAGTCTAGGAAAACACTGACATTTTCATCTTACCCAAAGGGTAAGGAGTCTCACCCGAGGCATGCCGCGACTAGAAGGAAGAAAGGTTTAGCATAAGAACTACTAAATACATGCATTTGGTAGAACATTTAAATTTTTTAGAAACTTATCATACCGGCAGATCCTTACACATCATGATTTGCAACCAGTCTAGATTTATTTCTATTAACTTAAAAATCAAACAGTACAACATGTATTTGGCATTCGCCACAAGAAACTACAAGGAATACCTAGATCAGATCCATGAGTTCGATCTCGACCTCAAGGGCCCCGTTCGCAGGGACTCCTGCATCTTGCTACCCGTCTACTGTAACCAGATTTCTGCTGCTAGCTCCAACAACCTTGACCTCTATCCCATCCTCTAGCCAACCTCCCTCCTTTTCTGGCCCTCTTCTTTTATATTCCTTTCTGCTACCTGAATTGACAGTCCCTGCTCGGCTTCTCTTTCACTTTCCCGCCCACTCGGTTGCCTTTGTCTTCCGCTGCCACCTGGCGCAACTGTTGTGCAACTGCATGTTCTTGCCTTGATGTCCAACTGCCTCTTCTGCAAGCTAACCGTTGCTGCCACCCGCTTCCTTCTCATCCTTCGGTCAGTGAAAAATGTTCAAATCTTTTCAAAATTAAACGAAGGCCCTAATAGGCCCCGACCACAATCCTTTGACTTGTCCTCGAGTCAATGCATTTCAACCTCGGTCATTTCTGTTGGTATTTCCATTGGTTCTATGTGTGGTGGTTGTACTGTCGACTGCGCTGGTTTCACCAACAGTTGGTCTGGTGCTTCTTTTGCCTCAGCTATTGCGCGCGAAGTGGCATCTTTCTCTACTACACTTTCCTGCCTTTGAGGGTCACTCATTCCAAACAAAGGCTCCAACTCCAAAACAATGGTCATGGTCTGCTACCTGAACTCTTTGTATCTTTGAAGGGCAGTGTCCCATTGGGCGAGGATTGCGTCAACACTTTGAGTGAATGCGTTGGTTGATTTTGATTTTAACTTTGTGGGTCGTTGGTTTTGCAGGTCGCTGCATTGTTGTCTGTTGGAGTCGCATACCTCCTTCAGGGTCAAAACCTATATCTACATCGGTGTCTGCACATCTCAGATTACCTTCTTCATCTTTGCAGACGACTCCTTAATATAATCAACTCGGGCCTGAATGGCATCAATCTGATCGTTGATCTGTTGCAATTGGGTGGGGTATGTACAGTTCTTTGTGCTGGCAAATAGGGCCTGTATTTTCTCTCTCATCGGATAGACCAAGTGATTCTTTAGTGCAAGGCTTCCTAGCCAGTCATGCACTTTGTTCATTAGAGTGTAGCCGTCAGCGAGGGCATCTGCTAAGGCTTGTTTCTTTGCTTCTCCTTCAACAATTTTTCCTTCGATCATTCTGATGTAGATCCCCATTGGGTTTGGCAGTGTGGATCTGACCGTCTCCAGCTTCTTCTTCATGTCATTATTAGTGGCTACCGGGTTCGAGCATGCCACCTGGATGTGATCGCAAAATTTTACCAGTGTGCACGTCATGATGTCTGCCAACGCCTCTGTGTTTTCTTTATTGATTGTTGGCCAGAATTTCTAGAACCGCTACGTGATTTGATTAACCTGGGCCTAACAATCTGAATTTTCTTGCCGCAAGTGATCACGCTCTTCTTTTACTTCCTGCAACTTCCTTGCTTTCCATTCATGTTCCTTGGCCAGATCTTCATGGATCCTTTTAGCCCTGTGCGCTACTTGTTGTATAAATGTAAATAATTGGGTTGATGACCAGTGTTGGAGTGTGTCAGCCTGCATTGTGTTGGGTTAAGGGAATTGCTGTTGGATGGGTAGGCCACTGGCAATGGATTTTTCGGAGTGGGATGTGGGCGAATGAGCTTGTTGTGACTACAGAGTGAATTGTGGAGTGGGTGGAATGATGCTAGGGTTTGGGACTACCGTGAGCTTTATAGGGAAAGGTGGAAAGTACGGTTCAATTCTTGCTTCCTACAGAATAACGTCTAGGCTTCCCCCCTACGGTGGGTACGAGCCAAGCGTTGGTGATGCAAGTGATGTTGGTTGTGTTTCATTGGCAAGAGTGGTGCCCTCTATCTAGTCAGTTGACTGGACTTTTGGTTCCACAATTGTCTTTCTCCGGCTTGCTAGGAGGGTCTCTAATAGGGTTGCGGAGGTGGAGGCTGTGTGTGGGTAAGACTCTCGCTACTGAGGTAAAGCAGTGGAAATGGAGGGGACCTCCTCAACTATGGGGGATGCGGAGACTAAAAGCTCGGTCTCGCTAATAAGGTCGAAAATCGGGGCTGGTGCGACAATTTTCGGCTTTTTGGCAGCTAGAGTGCAAACAACTTGTTTTTTCTTTGGCTTGGGGACCGTTGGCTGGCAGGGAGCCTGGGCTACTCTGGTGGGGAGTTTCATGGCCAACATGATTGTTATAATAGGAGAAAACATGGTAGAGCCATGAAATTAGGCAGGGTAATTGCTCTCACCTGATTTGAAACTGGAAACTGTTCATTTGAGTTCGAACATATTCTCCTCCATCTGAAGCACCATTGATTGGATTTCATCATCAACTGGCTGCTTCCGACTGCTCTCCGCCACATCTCCCCCTTCCTCTTATTGCTTCAAGGCTCCCAAAATATAGTTGCATTTCCTGTCTATGATTTTGCAAGCCACTCTCGACCATGATACTGCCTCTTTATGCAGTGCTTCTACTGTTAGTACAAACCTCTATGGCCTCATCTTAAACATGTTTGGGTGGACACACCGCGGCCTTAGGCAAGTGTGTGCATGTGAGGCCCTGAATCAGAGATCTTTTGAGAATTCATCCAGTAGAGTCTTTGGTATCCTCTTCGTCGACCTTATGGTTGCCAACATCTACTCGTGCCAATCCCTGAAAGCTATTTCATTCATTTCCTTCGTGTTGGGGTCTGCCGATGCCCTCCATGGGTCGTAACAGAGTGCCAGTGGTTGGCCTTCAATGATGGTCGCCAATTCCCTCTCCTTCGACGATGGTCTCCAATTCCCACATTGCCAACAACATCAAAATGTACCCAAACACAAAATTGGTAGCCCGCCTATACACATATTCACAAGATTCAAATAGCTCATTGAGAACAAAGGCGGGCCAGTCCAGTACTTCTCCCTAGAAACAATGTTCCGCCATCAAAATGGCATCCAACATGCATTATTTCTTCGTAAAGTAACACATTGTTTTTCCTACTATGAGGTAGCAGGCAAACTTGATGTCGACCTTGTTGATTATATCCAGCTTCGCTCCTCTCCCACCCCGCTCAGTCCTATGTCTAGCATAGATAGTATCCTCAGACTGCTTCTTGGTTCTCTTAGCCCCTGTCTGGAATGCTGAACTAACTGCATTCCCTCCTGCGGATAGCCCTGTTAGTCTACTAATATCCTCCACATGGATGAGATATTCCTTGTCCAACCACAGTGATCCTCCGTGCATCTTGCTCGCTAAAAGCTTGGTATACTACATTGCAGAAAATTGGGTGTCGAACACAGGTAAACTCCTCAAATGCAGTAACATCAATCTCTATAGCCCTTTAAATTCCTCCTTGACCTTGGAGGTCTTGGTGCCATCCTCCTTCTGGAAATCCTCGGCATAAACTTCTCTTTTCATGGCTGGGAACTGGAAATAGTCTATAAAATCATTGTTGACCAAATTCGCCTTGTCATATTTGCCATACAAGTTGTCGACCACTGCGATTCTTTCATCTAGTGTGTCCTGTGGGATAGATATAATTCCTTTTTCCATCTCATTTCACCTGTGATAAACAATATGCACTTGAGGTTTCTTGCTTCTCTTTCTTTGCAACTGTTCTTCAGAGCGGCTCTATAATTCTTCTGTTATCTGCGATTGAAGTTTTGGAATGCCCTTTGTTATCTTGTGAATTTAAGTAGCCAAATTTGACACGATGTTTCTTGACTGACTGGACCTTAGCAACTAATTTCTCCGGAAAATTTCCCGTGTGTTCTAGCTATACCTTTCTGTCCGTCGTCGGCTGACATGGACGTGACAACCATGATGTGGACTGGGAAAGTACAGAGTTGGCTGCATGGCGTATTTATTTTTTTGTGATGGGGTTATTTACTAACTAATTTTGTACTTAATGGGAAAATATTTTGCGGCTCCTAATTTGACAGTGGCATTATTGGTTACTTAATATGGAAATGACTATTGATATGATGGAAAGGATGGGTATAGTGTGTGAACATAATGTTTGGAAAAAGTGCATGCCTATGTGTACCTTGCTGATGGGGATTACAAGTGTGACTACTAACTCTACCTCTTCTTTCCCCTCGACAACAAATGGGCTGTGGTGTGCTGAAATTGTTGTTGCAACCTTATTGTCCTTCCACTTATTTTTATGACATGACTAGACTGAACCTAGTGGTTTTTCTTTCTCCTTTTTTTTCTTTTTTGTTTTTTTTTTTTGTGTTGTGGAAGGGCTTCAGGCATGCGCCATTCACCCATTCATATAGTAGGACTCCATTCAGTTGAACACGCCTTACTTCTCCCGAATATTTGATTTGCGTGACTATAAACGGGCCTAACCAGTGCATCTACAGTTTCCTTGGGAAATTTTGGAACTTGTTGTCATATATAAGTACTTGTTCCCCTATTCCAAAAGACTTCTTCCTGATGTGCCTATCATGCCAATATTTTTGCCTTCTCTGCTCCACTGACTGATGAAACTCGACCAAGAAGTGGGTTTCGTCAAGTTCCAACAGTTGACCCAGTCTATCCTGCAAGGCTATGTTTTTCGTCATTCCTGTGGCTTCAGATATGAACATACTTGGCAATATGAATTCTTTTGGGACCACAACTTCTCTTCCATATACTAGTTTAAACGGAGTTTTCTTATGAAGTCTATTTACTGTTGCCCTATACGCCCATAGAGTGGCAGGTATTCTTGACACGACCTTTGTTAGCCCTTTCTCCAGAATTTTGTTGAATGCTTCCGCAGCTCCGTTGGCCTGTGGGTGATAGGGGCTACTCTTGTTATGCTGAACCATGAAGGTCTTCAGTAGAGTCTCAATGGTTTCATTCAAAAAGTGCGTCCCCTGGTCTCTTGTGAGGCTCCTCGGGCATCCACACCTTGATACTATCTTCTCGAAAATAAGTCGTGCAACTGTTTCTGTTGTACAGTCTTTGACGACTGCTCCTTCTACCCACTAGGTGAGGTATTCTAATTCTGTTATTATGTATCTTGCTCGTGAGTGCCTCGTCGGTGGCGTAACGGGTCCAATGAAATCTACCGCCCATTTATCAAATATTTGCACTGTGTGGACAGGGTGTAGGTGCAGCTCATCCCATCGTGAAGGATTTCTGACCCTTTGATAGACGTCGCAGGTCTTAGCAAATTCTTTCGAATCTTTATGAATAGTTGGCCACTAGATTCCTGCGTGTAGTATCTTTCTTGTGATGGCTTTACCTCCCACATGGCCTCCTGCAACCCTCGCGTGGAATTCCCATAGCACATCATTTCTTTCATGTTTGAGGACGCAACGCCTTATTATTTGATCAAAGCCCATCTTGTAGAGGTGCCTTGCAATCAGTTGGTAATATACTGCCCTTACTACCAAGTGTCATTTTTGTGTTGTCGTATATCCTTTTGGGCATTGAACCGTTGTTAATAATGTGGTGATCTCTTCTAGGTGGTTTAGGATTGCCTCTATTTTGCGTAAATCATCGTCGAGCAACTGATCATCCACTGCTCTTTCATTCTCCCCTGTCTCCAATTGCGAGAGGTGGTTTTGTCCCACATTTAGTTTGCTGGGTTTTATGACCACCTCGAAGGTGAATTCCTGGAACATCAACACGCATCGACATATTCTCCCTTCTAGTACTGGCTTGTTTACCAAGTAATTGAGCGTGAAATGGTCTGTAAACAATTTTAATGGTGCGCCCAATAAATAATGCCTAAATGTTTGGATAGAATAAACCATTGCCAGGGCCTCTCTTTTGGTTGTTGTGTAGTTCCTCTCTGTAGTTGACATCTCTCTGCTAGCATAGTACACCAGGTGGTCCATATTCTTCTCCCCTGGTTGCGCTAAGACCGCTCCCAGTGTTATACCTGACGCATCGATGTGCACATGGAACATTTTGTTCCAATCGGGATATACGAGTATCGATGCGCTTACCAGTCTTTCCTTTAACTTATTCGGAGTTGTTTGACAATCCTCATTCCAAAAAACTCCACTGTTTTCTTCAATAGTTTTTCCAGTGGGGCTGTGATTGATGCATATTTCCTCATGAATCGACGGTAGTACACTGTGTGACCTAGAGTTGATCTTAGTTAGTTGTTTTATGTTGCACGGTGGTTCCATGTGAATGATTTCCTTAACCTTTGCTGGGTCTACACATACTCCATCCTTGCAGATGATATGGTCTACTAGTGTTCCAAACAGGACTGCGAAGATACATTTTTTGAGATTTAAAGAAATATGCAATTCCCTGCACCTTTCAAACATTACTCTTAATAAGCTGGTGTGTTGTTTTAACAGACTATACACTGTCAATTCATTCATGTACACCTCTAGAAATTTGTGAATATAGTCCTGGAATGCATCAATGACAATCCTTGAGAACACTGCTGGTGAATTCTTTAGTCTGAATGTCATCACATTGTATGCATATGACCCCCACTCAGTAGTGAATGTTGTTTTTCTTTTATCCTCCTCAGCGATTCGAACTTGGTGGTACCCCAAAAATCCATTTGTGAATGAATATGCTTCGTTCCCTGCCACATTGTCTAGGACTTCATCATTGAAGGGCGTCAGGAACGGGTCAAGTACACATGCGTTGTTAAGGATTTTGTAATCAACACATACTATGATATCGATTGAGTCCTTCTTGTTCTGTATGACTATCAAGCTTATCCATTCAACATCATCCACTGAAAATATGATTCCTGCTTCTAACATTTTTTTGATCTATTTCTTAACTTTCTCCTTCACCGTTGGGTTTAATCTGTACGGTCTGTGCTTTATCGGGCAGGCCTTTGGTCTTAATACAATCTTAATTTCCCCTATATTTCCTTTTATCCCCTTCAAGTCTGCTACTAATGCTGGGAACAGGTCCTGACATTCCTGTAGTAGGTCAAAAATCTCTTTTGTGGTTCGTTCGTCCCAAGATATTATTTTGGGCTTTTCCTCCATTCCAACATTTTGTTTCCTTAGTTTTTCTGGTAGAAGGTGGGAACCTCCTGTTGAGGGGCTTTCCCAGATGTCCCTCTCTCCTTCTGTTTCCCCAAAGGTTAGGTGTCTCAGTGCATTCAACCCATTGTTGGCTTATATGGGCCTGACCCAGGTTCATAAGTGTTTTAGCCAAACAAATCCCACACTATCGGCCCTTTCGGCAACAATCTGCGAAGTGCAGATTGAAGTCTCACCCGAGGTAGTATGGGAGGGTGCTGGAACCAGGTTTCTGCACCCTAGGGATGTCTTGATGAGGACTAGAGGGGTCACGAACTGATTTGTGTATTCACGCTATGCTGCACAGTTGTCTAGCCCTTGCGTAGCTTTCTGACGAGGCAATTCCTAGATTCCTTATTATTATTGCGATTATTATAGATCTGATCTAATTCTTAGGGTCTTAATCAAGCATTCAGTAATTATAACTAGCACGCACTACCATAAATCTTGAAGATATGCATAAAACCATAACACAAGAATAATATATAGATCTGCGACCAGATGCACAATAATTCAAAATCACTTATCTTTATTAATCTTCTATTTAGTACAACCCAATTTTGCCCTGCACACTCAGTGGCAGGGGTCCACGCACACAGCTGCGGACTCTACCAGGCCTTTGCACACACAGCTGCAAAGCCTACAATAAATACTACTGACCTGGACTCAGACTTACAGACTCAGAGCAATCTTTGCTTTTACAAACCCATACACTTCAGATCTTCAACTAAGCTCCCCTCTACCCTTAGAGCCTCGCTCTATTTATATATTTCCATGGTCCGTGGACCATGGGCAGGCCGAATCGCTTTTTATTATTTTACATTATTTTTGGGCGGACAACCCATTGACTTGACCCATTACAATTCACGCTTCGCGTATTTCGTGGAACTTTTATAATATCAATACCCAAAATTGTGGGCTTCAAGCCCCAAAACCATTACTCGGGGGATCCACTGCCCAACGCCCATCCTCTTTTGGATCTGATTCCACCTTGTCGCAGGTCGCATATCTTGGTTACTCCATTTCATATAGATATTGTAGAATATTTTTTTTTGGGGCCCTCCTTCAACCAATGGCTCTAGGGTGAACAAAACCCGCTTTATCGCCTGGAGTGCCTCTGTCATGTGTGCTTCATTACTTCTGAACGAAAAGTTGCTAACAAATTTTACCTCCAAAGCATCCCAATTTATCGTCTATCGAAGGAGCTCCTCTTGTACATACCAAGCTTGGGGGACAGTTTCGAAGGTATGTATAAAGTGTGTACCCATCGGTCCTTCAACATTCCCTGGCTCTTCCACTTGGTTATGCAATCTTCGATGTGCTTCTTGGGACTTAGAATCCACTTGGTACGTTGCCTTATCCTGTGGCTGATCTTTCTCTTGGGAAAATCTCTCCTTCATGGCATGCTTGATGCTCCTCCAGTCTCTTAGTGAATTGCGGTGCGCCTTCCACCATCTTGCCGGTGTTGCCATGAGGGAAATATCAAGAAAGGGAACTTTTGATCCTCCATTATTTCCTGGTCTATCCTGTTCGAGAAGGCGCCCACTTTTTCAAGGCCATAATATTTTGGATAGTTGCCCATCTTCGTTCCTATCTAATTTACTCGGGTTACCATTGCAAAATGTCTAGTATTTAGTTCATGCTCGCCTTGTTTCCATCCGTCCCATGCAGCTTCTGAGCCAGTTTCTAAGCTTTGGATACTTCTCCAGCTGACGGAGCCTCTTGCTGTGGGATTTCTATAATCTTCCCTCTTCCCCTCTTTGAGCATGTAAAGCTGGTCTAGAATTCATGGTTCATCCCTGTCATCTACTGGCTTTGTGAACCTAGGTCCTTGATAGGGGTCCAAGGGTTGGATCACCCTTAATCCTTCTGCTTCAAAAATCATTAGTTCTTTCTTTAGGTCGATGACAACATACTTCTCGTATGCCCAACCGATCCCAAGGAGCACTGGGTATGGGTCCTGATCCCCCATGATGTCAATCACCTCGAATTCATTATGCGTCTTCACCCCCACTACATCGACTTCCACATTCTCCAACTCCCCAATGGGCAGTATACAGTATTGATTTGCCATTCTTAGTTGAATTGGTGAGTATTTCAGTTTTGGCTTCCCCATTGCCTCCCACGTTTTTCTAGGTAGGATGTTTACGTCCGGTCCTTGTAACCTGCACATTAATTCAGAACTCTTTGCCACTTCTCTTGTTGTTTCGTTTTGCTCTTTTGAAGTTCTTTTCTGGAAAATTTGTGAGTGATTGCTCCACTTCCCCTTCTTCTACGGATACCACAACCTTCAAACTTTTCCTCATCTCCTTCAACATATCTTCATCCTCAACAATCTTCAGGAATAGTTTAAACCATTCTTCAATCCTTTGGCTGTGCTTGAGCACGTGATCCTACCATTTTTGGTTATCTCTTTTCTCGGTCTTCTCCTTGAACAATTTAGCTGCCTCATGATAATACTGCCTTTGGCATTCGGGCTCATATTCTTTTTGTGGACATGGTGCTTTAACAATCAAGGGTGGGGCCATTGTGCTACGATCCTCCTTTGTCTTCTTTCCTCCTCGGGTGACTATATTAATATTAGTTGCGGGAATACCGTCATGGGTCTATGGTTCGACATTAACCACGTTAGCCCCCCTCTGCTTGGTCCTTTCTCCCCACTTTGCAATGAGTTCCAGACAATCCTCCGTGGCGTGGGTATTAATCTTTCATTGTGAGCACTAAGGTCTCCTTGGGAGCGGGCATTCCCTGGTGACATGCCCCTCTTGGTTGCAATTGTAACACCTCATGGGCCTTCTTCCTCTAGCTCTCCCTCCTCGTCCTCCCCGATTTGACTCATTAATTCTGAACGTAGATCTGTACATCCATTCTGCTAAAGCATCCAGTGCTCTGCACTAATCCGTGTGATGCGTTGTAGATGCTCAGAACTCACAGTAGTTGTTATTGGGGACGGTGGAGTATTTTTGTAGTATCGGGCACATCCATGGCAGGTGTCCATACGCTCTACATATTTTGCAAAAGTCTTGGGTATTCCTTCTTGGGAAAGCTCCTTGCGCTCTTATAGGCACAAATCCTGCCGTCGGTGGGGCCCCTGATGACCTCGTGACTCCCCCTGGATGATTAATCGCTCACAACTTGGGGCATTCTGTCGCAACGTGCCCTTCCAACATGAAGTGGGTGCACCATACATTGGGTCTAGTTGGTCGTACCCACTGAAGATCCTTCAGCTTCTCTATTAACATTGCAATCTGGATCTGGAGACCCATGATTGATGAGACTTGCAAGTTCTTCCCTCCCCTGTATTCATGAGGATACCCAACCATGGCCTCTATTCAGGATGCTTGCTCCAACGCATCTTGGAGGGTTCCAATTTTCTGTTGCATCAACGACGTTCTGGTTAGGGGCGACACTGCCTTGATAAACAAGTCCCACTGGTGATTTGGGTCTAGGGTGTAACTCAACTTTGTGATGGAATCCTTAAACCTTTGCATGAGCTCCCATGTCATCTCACCCTCCTTTTGCTTAATTCCCCACAGCTTCAACAACCCTTGCTGATCCGTTTGTGGTACTTTGAACTCCTGCACAAATCCTCACTTGATATCATCTATTGTGGGGTTCTAGTTTTGCTTCGCCCACTTTATAAACTAGCGCAGAGCCCTCTCCCTTAGTGTGGTATGTAATTCCACTGTCCTAACATTATCCGGAGTTTGACGTGCTCTCCAAATAGCCTTACAGAGATACCAGTGTTGCTCCACATTTTCGTTTCCCCTTCCTGCAAATTTTGGATATTTGGTAAAGGAGCCTGCCATACTGACTTGGGTGCAAGATAATATCACGAACCCTTTGTTCCTAGGCTGTTGGGACCCCTGCAATCCTAAGTTATTGATACTGCTGACTCCTTTGTTGCTCCCAATATTAAAACTAGCTTTGTGTTTCTCATGTGCACTCTGTATCGTACTGCCTTGGCTAAGCTAATAACAAATTCCTCCAGATTATAATAAGGTACTAGGGGAAGATCAGGCGAAACACCATCGGTGTCTTGGGGGTATTGCTGTTGATTCTTAATGGATGTCTCTCCTTCATTAAATAATCTCCTCATCACGCCGTCCATGTCTTCTTCCCTTTCCTCTCCATGTCCACTCCGTCTCTACTCTTGCGATCTACCTTCCGCACCCTGTAGGGAAGGTCCCTCTTCATTCCTCTTACTCCTACATCTCCTGTCATTGCATTGGCTCTACACGATGTCTTCCTCACCTCCATCCTCGACTCGGGGTCTTCCCATCACCACTCCTACTTGGTGGGGGCCGATCCTCCTCTTCCCTAGAGTCTTAATCACTCTCGTCTGCCACTTATCCTCTAACAGTGCTTTCCTCTGCGCTTTGACATCTCTAGCTTTCTTCAACTCTTCCACATCCATCCCTTCAGCAACATCTCTATACCTCAATTGGTAGTGTTCCCCCCTCTATGTCCTTCCCCTGGTACTGGGGTTTTACGCTGCCATCCCCATGGTAGGCGAGGGCAGTAATCCTTCTTCTACCATAAACATCTTAATCCACATTGGGACTTCCTTCATCAACGTCCCTCTTAATCCAGAGCCGGATACAACTTCCGCCTTTGAGAAAGATTGATAACTCTCTGCAGAAAATTAGACTATATGTCCTTCCACCGTAGTTTTTAACCAAAAATTGACTACTCTAGTCTGATCGTTGTCCAATTGTTGGAGCATTGTGATATCTGATGGAGTCCAGTTGTGGCAAATTGTCGTTGATCCCCTGACTGGTTCTGCCCCTTCAGACTTCTTAACTAGTTGTACAGGTCTTCGGGGAACTTGCACAAGAAAATCTCATATTGATCATTGGTACCATCGGCATGTAAAATACCCTCACTTATCTTGCTGATCAGTTGATTTCTACTAGCATCTTTCTCTGCTACAAAATGATCTACTTTATGATTCCACCAATCCTCGACTTCTCTCTTGAATATCCTCGACAACGTGTTCTGAACCAATTCTCGTAACTTTAGGGCTTGGCAACGGAACCATTTGTTGGAACGAAAGAGTCATCGGGGAGAAAAGACCCTGTCGTCGTGCACAGAGGGCCAACAATGGTCTGGCATAGTCTAGGACAATGCCGACATTTTCACCTTACCCAAAGGGTAAGGAGTCTCACCCGAGGCATGCCACGACCAGAAGTAAGAAAGGTTCAGCGTGGGGTTAAGGGAACACCAACTGAGGCATCATCCAATAACAAAAGTATATACATTACACGCTAAACAATGATACAACATAAAAATGATTACATAAGAACTACTAAATACATGAATTTGGTAGAACATTTAAATTTTTTAGAAACTCATCATTCTAGAGGATCCTTACACATCATGATTTGCAACCAGTCTAGCCTTCTTTCTATTAAATTAACAATAAAATAATACATGTCTTTGGCATTTTCCACAAGAAACTACAAGGAATACCTAGATCATATCCATGAGTTCGATCTCGAACTCAAGGGCCCCGTTTGCAAGGACTCTTGTGTCCTGCTACTGTCTATTGTAACCAGATCTCCACCACTAGTTCCAACAACCTTGTCCTCTATCCCATCCACCAACCAACCTCCCTTCTTTTCTGGCCCTCTGCTTTTATATTCCTTTTTGTCGCCTGAACTGACAGTTTTTGCTCCACTGCTCTTTCACCTTCCTGCCCACTTGGCTGCCTTTGTCTTCTGCTTCCACCTTGCCATAACTCTTGCGCAATTGCTTGTTCTTGCGTCACTGTCCAGCTGACCCTTCCACAAGCTAATCGTTGCTTCCACCCACTTCCTTCTCTTCCTTTAGTCAGCGAAAATTGGTCAAAACCTTTTCAAAATTAAACAAAGCCCCAACGAAAGTGTAGACAATAAAACCCTAATAATGTGAGATGTAGTTTATATCATCATTACTTAATGAAAATGATAATCATAGAAGAATTACATAAAATAAGTGACAATTCGGATGCATTGTTAATTCGTAACGGAATTGTTGATGGGATATTGCATGAGAAGAGATACCCTGGGAAGTGAATGTGTTTTTGAGCGTAATGATTAAAATGGCAACGAAGACCTTGACCTCCATAAGTTTAATGCTTCACTACTTATGTTGAAAGTTCTAAAAGAACACTTCTCAAGAATGGATGTGGACAACGTGCTATGCCAGTCATCCCTAAGAGAATCACTAGGAGTATGAATAAAAAGAAACCTAAAAAATAGAGTGTGGAGCCTCCCCCACCATTCACTACATGTCCAATAAAAAATGATAATTCTTCGCATACTAAGCCAATACCAACTAGGCATAGTCATATCCAATAGAAGGAGTAGGTAACCCGCTTGCTCAAGAAGTCTAGAATTAAATTCTTTAAACTAGAGTCCTATTTTTCAACACCTTGACCTTCAACATCAATGCCCAATGATTTTGAAGATACCATAGACTATTATGAACCTTCCAAACAAAGCATCTCTTCCAATATCCCAAGCATGCCAACCTCTTCAAAATTGAAGAAAAACTAGAAAATTGAGAGATTCAAGGCAAATATTGAAGAATTTAAGATCTTAGGCATATATGTAAAGAGCGAAAACACAGTGTTGACAGAGGAAAGTGCTAAAATACAAGAAGAAATGGAGAAATTAACATCAAAGAATAAAATGTCACTAAACTTGCCAAGAAGTGGCAAAAACGAACTGAGGATATGGTATTGTATAATTGGACCTTGGTAAAGAAAATCAAGGTAGAGTAGAAAGGGAAAAGGGCTAAGGTTAACATATCAATTGGCACCCATTAATACAATTGAAATATCATTCAAATTTTTCTCAATTTTGAACAATTTTCTACCAGGGAATCAACCACATATTTGTTTACATGAGGTTGCACAAATGTCACTCATTAGAGAGATGTTAGGCCTCTAATTTGAAGTTATTTTCATTGCTAGTTATATTTTTTTTTACCATGTTAATCCTCACTTTTTACCTTGTTATCGTTCACTTTTCCATATTTTCAGTGAAAAGGTCATCTGAGGTCTTATAAGGCAATTATGTTGTTAAATTAATTGTTTTTCACTTGTTTTTGGTAAATTAGTGAGATTAAAAGTTGTTTTATTACTAATGATGATTTAACTAGTTCAAGTATGTAACTCATATGAGGATTCAATAACCCACCTTGTCCTTAGACATACTTGTATGATTTTGAAGGAAATCCAAGGCATGGGTTTTTCACCTGGATGTCTCGAGATGGTTCCATGTTCATCCAATCAATTCAAAAGTAGATAGGGTAAGCGATATTTTCCGGTCAAACCCACAGTCAAACTATGCCAAGAAACACCCCACTGGAAAAGTGGTTGTGGGAAATGATCAAGGACATTTTTGTATCGCTTGATTCAATTGTGGTCCATTCTTTCTAAGGATTTACTTGATTATCTTTCGTTACCCTTTGTTATATGTATTTTATGCTCTTAAGGCTTGAAATAGGGGATTCTATCAAGTTTCACACGCGTGTCTTTTGTAATATGTAATGTATATATAAATTGGTGATAAAACAATGCAATATAATTTCTATCATTGATGCAACCACCAATAGGTCGAGAGATATATAGATCGACAATGAGATCATTAGACTAAGGAACAACGGTATCAATTTTTGTGTATTATTAGACTTTATTCCATTAATACAAAGAGACTGAGACGATGCTCTAAGATAGTTCGTGTGGGTATAACCAATGCTTAGTTTTGTAGTTTCATAAGTAGTGTGAAGCCGGTTGGGAGGGCCCTTCAATTTTTCCAACATTGCTCTTCTTCTATTATGTAGCATTAGACTAATAAGTATATTTAATTTTTAGTTTACCTTTCAAATTCCATAAGCATTGTATGCTTGGTTAATGATTTCAATTTCTTTGTAATATTTATTGTGTTATTCCTTTATAGAGAAGATAAGTCTCCATTGAAGATTGAGAGACATGTTGTGTTGCTTGTTTTGTTATGTGAACACTTGAATTTGACATCAATGAAATATTGCAACCTATTGCATGAAGGAACCCCATGCTTTTCACTCTAGTGGTGAGATATGTCTTTGTGAAGTAATAGTTTATGCAATGGATTGATCCTCTTTTGGATACTTGTTTGTATGTTTTCATTTGAAGTCAAACTTAGTAACCTATAAAAGAATAAGTCCCATTGAAGATTGGAAACAATATTTGCTTCATAATCAAGTACACAAACATTTAAGAATATTGTTTGAATGAAAGACTAAATTTTATGCCTAGAAAATCATTTCTCTAATTTATCATCTAGTGAATGAGATCTCTGTAACATTGTTAGTCTTAATTTCAAGTTATTTGCACTGTAAAAGGTCTAACCTTGTTTTGCAATATTATATCATAATTTGAAGATTTTTCTCATAGGTTAGAAAGTCCATTTATGTTGTAAACCCTATACATACAATGTTAGTGTCTCACAAGCCTATGCCCCCGTATTTATTATTTAATGGTGTGAATTAAAGTTTATTAAATTGGTTGACAAACGTAATTATAGAATGTTTTTCATGGGCCAATGGTCAACCCAATTATATATATTCACTTAATACTAACATTTAATATTGTATGTTTGTACCTTTTCAGACCATTGTATCCAAGGACCAAAATGATGATCATCTAGATTATCATAAGACTAAACCAAAGCAACGAGTTGAGGAGGAGGAGGAGGAGGAGGAGGAGGAGGAGGAGGATTCCAATGATGTTGAAGATGATACCACTGAGGATGATGGTCATTAACATCCATATTCTTGTGGGATGTACATGTTATATGATGATCCAAATGCATGCTACCTCCATTATATTGACGTTTTTCATTGATTGATGTTGAGATACGATGATATGTACATCATTTTGACTTTTGTATAGATGAGGACCATTAAACTCGTTGCTTATGATATTGGAATCTAAATCACATATATGACTTGTTTATTTATTTTCTAACAGTTTTTTTTTATGACATCATAATGTGGCAATATTGATATTATATTTTGACTTGTTTTAAAAGATGGTGATGATGAGATCATTGATATTACTTTGTTAATATAGATATATTAGAAATTGTATATTTATTTTCGATGGTGAATTTCTATGATGATAAAGTTATTATTTTACTTTGTCTATAGTAAATGGATAATATATGGTTTTGTTTTGATGGATGCCCATTTTATTGTACTTTAAATGGATGTTGTTCATTTCCCTTAAATTTCCTAATAAATATTACGATGTAAATTTAATTTGAGATATTTGTTTAACATTATTTTAATTTATTTTATATGTAAAACTTAAAAATAAGAAAAATTTAAAGCAAAACTTAATGCTAAAATTAAAACAAAACTCTATATGCTAATATGGAAGCTAAACTACGTGCAAAACATGTCCTAAAGTGGAATTTTTAAAGGAAGCAAAAGTCAATTCTAAAATGCAAGAAAATTTGATGCAAGAGTGGAAGCTAAATGGAAATAAAACCCAATGCTAAAGTGGAGGTTGTAGTGGAGGAAAAAATAAATTTTAAAGTGGAAATAATGTTAAAATTCAAGCCGTAGTGGAATCAAACCTTGTCATTAAAGTGGAAGAAAACCTAAAAAACTTGATGCTAAGTTGGAAGCAACACTTGACATTAAAGTAGAAGAAAAACTTATTAATAAACTAGAAGAAATACTCAATGTTAATGTGGAAGAAACTTGGTATCAAAATGGAAGCAATTCATGGTGTTAAAGTGGGAGCATAAATCGATGTTGAAGTGAAAATTGGTGCTAAAATGGATGTGATAGTGGAGGAAAAACTAGGTGCTAAAGTGGTGATTCTATTGCAAAAAATTTGGAAGTTTTTACCAATGGAAACAAATCAAAACAAGATAACCTCAATGCTAGAGAGGAAGCCATTTTATGAGCAACATTAAAGGCTAGACTTGATGCTATAGTTGGTGTCCTTGTTCGTGCTAATGTATGCACTAGAAGTAGTTGTTGAATGCTATAGTAAGCGTCAAATATAGTGCTAAACTTGGTGCCATCCCACAGTGTACATAAAATTGGTACTAAACTTGAAGCAACCCTGACATAAAATATGAAAATAATTTTGTCACCAGATTTTCTGTTAGGAAACGACTCCAATGTGAGAAGAAATACACTAAATGTTGTACTAAGTTTTTTTCTACTAGCATATTTTATTGTAGTAAAATTATTTTTTAAATTATTCCCATGTTACGAATTCCATGTATAATTATTCTATCATCACATAGGGTTCCACCACAAGGTTTTCTTATTATTAATGTCCCAGATGTATATACAATATCTATTCATCTTAGACCCATTTTTATCATGCATTGACTTACAAACATATCTGTAGTTACCCCAAGTTCATATATATATATATATATATATATATATATATATATATATATATAGATCTTTCAATTTATTTGAGATATGATTGATTACAAGTTTAGGGCCTTATTTTGAGGATTACAACAATATTGTTATTTAAGCCAATGTTGTTAGCAACTCATGACATTATAGTGTTTAGGCTTGCATTTTATAAGTGATGGTGGTAGTTTTTGGTGCTCAAGTTTTTCAAATAATCAATGCATTTATTTCATTGAAGGGATTTTCTTCCATATGTTCCTCACACTTTATTTACCTCTTGAAAACTACCTTTGACCTTACAAAAAGCACTCATCTTTCTTGATGGAGGTATAAGTGTTATGTTCCACTTATGGAACATCTATACTTCCCCCCTTAATGTACAAATGAATATATCATTAAAGGATAGGCACAAATATTGCAATTGCACTTATTTTGTCTAGTTCCCGAATGTAACCATGGTCAAAGCATAAACATGCACCTTATTTTGTACCTTTCATGTGGCATGTTTTCCACTTCATCTTATGTCCATGTCTTTTTTAAACATTGTTGAAAGAAATCAATGGAGAATATGGGAACTAGAAGCATTTTCAATTTGAGGTATTATTGAAAACCAATTGCAAATATATTTTCTATACTAGTTTTAAACAATTTGCAAGTTAGATTACTTTATGTATTTCATGTTACCCCAAAGTTGAGAATATTTTTCATATTTGAATTTGGGAAACAAATTGGGCTACACTTATTGAAGGTATCTAAAATGTGATAGATTTGCAACATAGACAATGGCTTTGTTATTTTTCATAAACAAATTTGTTGACATTCAAATATCTTTCAAAATTAGTCTATAATGGGGTTTCTTGGGAATGTATTTTGTTTTAACAATAAATATTGATTAATATTTCAATTATCTTTCAACAAAGACTAGATTAAGACTTTGTATAATGACCACTATAAATATAAAGTTAACATATCCAACAAAATAGGTTGTATTAGTATACATTCTACATGTTATCTGTTATATTATAACTCCGGTTGAGTTGCAAACAATAAAGAAACCATTAGAGTGGAATTTTCTTTGCAACATTCAACTTTTATGCTCATACATAAAACAAAAAACTATAATAATAGCACATGTTTGATCACTTTTTTTTCCTTTACTTTGGATAGGGTTTCTTCCATAATAAATGCAGATGATCAAATTATGGGTAGAATTGAGTGTCTTTGAGAAATAACTATTCTCTAAACTATCTAACCTATAAAGCATGTTGATTTAATAGAACTATAGAGTTATCTTCAGTGTTATAATCATTTCATGAGGAAGCTCTTCATATTACATAAAATTGTTGCATGGATTTGGAAAAAAATAGTAATGATATGAAGGGATCAATATTAAATGAAATCTTACACTATTTTGAATGTTGTTCAAGAGTAGGGTAAAGATTGATCAAAATCATAACAAACAACACAAAATTTGTAACATGTGCCACTATAGAATATTTGGTTCACTCCATGATGCCCAAATAGCTAGCTTAGGATATTAGGGATGGATATTTACATTTATTTATTTTCTCATGGCATGGAAATTATACCATGGATAGTAAATTCAAAGATACACTGACTTCAATAAATAAGAATCAGTTAAGGGCTTATAGATACCTATGTGGGTCTCTAATTTTATTGTAATGACACAAACATAAATATTAAACATACCCAAAGTTCAAGATTAAACATACATAAATTCATAATCATTGACTAATAAACATAAACAAAATTTCATTACTAATTGCATGACCCACATGAAAGGTGAGAGCTAGGAATTGTACCTTGGAGTTGAAGTACTCAACTTACAACTTGTGAATATTGAGCTCGCTTGAACTAGTCTATGACCTTGATAACCACTACCAGCATGTGGGGGGTAACCCTCCACCCAACCATAGGATCAATTGCATAATATATTTATGTAGTTGGCCGTCCTTGAGTTATCAATCAACTACCTCTGTCAATGACTAATTCTTGTGTCCAATAATTCTCTAAGAAAAAAGGATTTCTCGCATCCTTCTTCTCATCCATTATTAGATAGAACTCCTTTGTCCAAAGATAGAAGGAAAAGATCCATGCACATAATCCACTTGTCATCATGCAATTTATTTTTATCTCAAGATTTTCTTAATTTATTTTTTCCACAAATTTATCTTTACTTAGTTTACCATTTTTCTTTTATTATTAAAATAATTGATTTTATATTTTTAATTATTTCTATTTAGTTATTATCGATATTTTTATTATTATTTATTAATGTAATAATAATATGGGGCATTACATACACCCCCTTCAAGGAAATTCATCTTGAAGTTAAAAAATTCCTTCTTAACCCTGTGGTAAGTTTTTAAAAATCCGGAGTGCCCTCCTAAGGGAGAAGTGTGCTATTCCATAAGAACTTTAATCATTTAATTGATAATTTATGCATTTATTCCCATATCTTCTCCACAACACCCTCTATTGAAACTATAATGATGGTCACCCAAGTGACCATAGTGGGCATTGAAAATTACATCACAATTTCATGGGAAGCAAGAGTAATCTCAATCTCTTCTTCCCCAACTTTTTAAATTAGGCTTAAAGATTATCAGTCTTACCAAAGCCCCAAAGCTCAAACCTAATTTTCTTCAAGGAAGTCATCTAGTCTGATACTCCCATACCCTAGGAATTTGGAAAGGTTGGCCTATACTCTCCCCACAACTCACTAATATACAACTCTAAGCATTGAAGGCCAATCCCACAACTCCACTAGTGAGCAACACTCTAGATCTTCTCTAGACTTTGGTGTCACAACTCCAATATCATGCATGCAATCTAGACACTTGGCCTTCTCAAAATTGTCCCATGTCCTATCAATAATTATACAATGAAAAAGAAACAGCTACATACGTATTTTATTGAGTTTGCCATCATGAAAAAGTAACCTCATTTTTATCACAACATTCTAAGTGGTAAGACACCACACGCTCATGTAAAAATTTCATCATAGAATTACATGAAATTACCACATGCCACACATCATGAAATATCATCATAATATTATAACATCAACATACTCATGAAAAATAACATTATTTCAACATAATAAATGGAACCACATGTTAATATAATATTAGATATAGAACAATGAAACACCACAAGTGTTTTTATCATGATCCATTAGAAAAAACCAAATTCATTTGCCTATATACAATGAACATTGACTATTACATTTAAGTAAATAATATTATTTAACATCCATCTATTATTTATGTTAGATAATAAATACTATGAGTGCATGTTCTCACTGAGATACCACTTGCTTTATGATCATTCCCTCTTATTTCAATAAAGTTGACAAACGAGGTAAGTTTAGTACCTATTTCAATCATACAGTAATGATTGCATATATTTCTTCTTCTGAATACATTGTTAACCTCCAAATGGGCCTCCATTATTTAGAGCCATAATGTCTAAGCATGTATTCTTTCTCTTTAGTGAAAGTTCATGAATTTCTTTACTATCATCAAATTTTATATTCCCGGTCTTTGATATATTTTTATCATTACCCATGGTTCTTACATCACTTATATAATTTTCTTATCCATTCAAGCTGACTATATCTGTAACCAACCTTGACCCCTTTAAGGTACCTCCGACCATGTGAGGTGTTATCTATATGCTTTTATCCAATCCCAAAGTTGGTTATGAATATGAGGTTACAAAATACCCCTATCTCAAAGTTTAAGGAATTTAATTCTGACATCATCAAACTTAACTCATCAAGATATTTCTAGCGATAAATTTTACCTCAATCTAAATCTTGGATCCAAGGCTATGCTCATTAGAGGGTTGACCTAAAAGAAGAGCCAAGTCATCTGTGGTGTTCAGGTGGCCTCACCTCCATGCTCACATGTCATTACCATGCCTTCTCTGGGTGGGTATGCAGGGTGACTACACTATGGTAGGTTTGTGGTGGGTATGCAGGGTGACTACACTATGGTAGGTTTGTGATACTGCGTATATATCTTTTTACACAAGAAACCAATCGCTGAGGCTCACCACCCACAGTGGAGCATGTAGGTTTTAACCCTATACATAAATCATTTGTAAACGAATTCTTCAAATAGAAAAATAAACAATGGTGAGAACATAAGACATATATACACAAAGATTTTTCCTTGGATCCAAAAACCAACACAACTAGATTGATTTTTCATTATTTTCCTTTAAATGTTACAATACATATATATACATGTCAAATCATTCTTAAACCCCAACCCATAACCCTATATTAGAACATAACTGTAGTTCCTTTGACAGAATCTACAAAATACCATGGGTAGAAAACCATCATGCCGAAAATTGTGTGCAAAACCCATGCACAAAACCATGGGTAGGCCCACCCACCATATTTCGGTAGGCCCGCCCACCATATTTCGGTAGGCCCGCCCACCATATTTGGGTCCACCCAACTATTATTGGGTCTGCATATAACACACACCCAACAAAGCCCACTAGTCCATGTCAATCATAATATATCGACATATGGTTCCCTTAACTTCCCCTCTACTCCAATATTAGTTGAAAACACCTGAGTCCCCAAGACCCATGGCCCACCACCCATGGTTCCTCAACTTACCCTCTAATCCACCCTCAATTGAAAACACCCAAGACTCAAAGGCTTGAGGCCCACCAATTGCAAAGGAACCCACTAGTCTGTGTCCATCTTGGCATCTCAAAATTGACTTCCCTTAGCTCATTCATTGCTCGACTAACTTGAATGTTTTGAGGGCATGAAGGCTCGAGAGTCTAATAGGGCCCACCTACTTGCTTCATCTCAGCGCCTCGACATCAGATCAATTATGAAGATTTTGTAGCCAATGGATGTAGATTGATATCGTCCCACCAACGTTGGGTCTCTCCATTGGTTGGTTCTTGCAACGTTGAGGTTCAAGGGCATGGCGCCTTGAATGCCAATTCTTGGGTATTGCACCTCATAGTTTCCTTGAGGTCTCAAAACCTAAAATTTTGGTGGTTATGTGTCAAGGTGAATGGTCCTATTTGCATCAGTGTGCAATGGCAGGTGACCTAAGCAAAGGCCCCAAAACATACTAGTCTTAGAAACAAGAAAAGATGTGTAGCCCTAATATCAGATTCACGTAGGATCACAATATTGTGCAAGGGAATTGTCACCTATAATTCCAATTGAGTTTCTATTTAGAATTCCTACATCATGTTTATACATTAAACAAAAATGAGCTAAGTACCCTCCTTTGATAGTCTCCAAAGTCGCTTAATCAGGTCCAAAATACTTCCAATGTACCTTTTGTGATCTATTTCTTGATTCAGAGTGCGACCAATCTTCAACCTAGGATGCATATTGGTTATGGTTGGAAGTCTTCCTCAGATTCCACCTGTATCATAGACCAATTAACCACATGATTAGTGTCAGGTACACTTTTCTTAAGTAAATAAAGGTGAAATACATAACGTGCTTTCATTATGGGTGGAAAGGCTAGTCTATAATTCACCGGTCCCACTCTTTCCAAAGTCTGAAATGGTCAACAAAATTTGGGTGCTAACTTAGCTCAAGAACCAAATTTCAATGACCTCTTCTTTGGTCTGATGTATAGATACACATGATCTTCTACTTGGAATCCTAATGACCCTTAATATTGCAAGAATAATGATGCAACTCCAAAGAGTCTCAACTTCAATTATCAACCCAGGGTTCATACAAATTAAGAGGGGTTGGAACTATATGTAAAAACAAAACTATTTCTTTCCTTTTCTAATCCTCATGTAGGTGAGTGATGTTGTCGTGTAGGTTAGATGAACATAAATATAGTCAAGTTTCCAAGCTAACTATGCTATATGAAAGTGAAATCATAGAAATAACTTTTAGAAATGAAATTGATCTAGATTTATGTAGGAACGAAATGGAAATATAGATTTAAATAGAAACACAGAACTACAAAAAGTAATGAAATTCAATTCATTGATAAAAAATACTAAAATTGTAGCGGGTTGTTAAAGTTGGCCAACTCCTGTACCAAGGCATGTGGCTCACCATGGACCACATTCAACGAAAGTTTACCTATCTCATGGAGGCACTCAACGCAATGGGGACCATTGCTTCCTAAGGGAGAGGATTGAACCACATGGATATTGATGGCCACCCACCTATTATCCTTAGATCCCCACCATTTTTACTTTCAATTTCCTTAATTGTAGCACAATTTACTATTTTTGGTTGTTTTTAGGTCCTGAACTTTCAGAGCCAACCCTAAATGTTGTTTTTAGAGAAAATGGGAAAAATTGTAGTATATGGTAAGGGTTTGGAGTTGAAATTTGTAGTTCTTGGATATATATTTATAACAAGGTATCATACGTGTCAAACGAAAGTCGTATGCCAAAGTTACGATCCTGAAAAGTTGATATACTAATTTTCCCCAATGGGGCCCACAGAGTTTTGGCGCTTCATCTCCTAGGGTTAGGTTTTTGGATTTTTAGGGTTTTCCATTATTTATTAATAATAAATAGGCCTTCGAGTCTCATTGTAACACAATTCAAAAGGAATGTAGCCACCACATATTTTCTTAGAGATAAACTACCATCACATGAGCTAGTTTATTTCCATTCCACATGTAAACAATTTTTAGTATTTTGTTATCAATGAGTTGAAGTTCACATTTCACTGTAGCTTCTTGTTTCTGCTTAATCTATATTTTCATTCATTCCTTCATAAATCTGGATCATTATTGGAACACATCTATGCTAATTGTAGGAAATGGAAAACACACTTTACTTGAAAATAAAAGACAAACCTAAAATTTATGTTGCAAAAGTTAAAATAAGCACTCATAAAACATACAATAAAAGAATCTAAGGGAAAATTCAAGAGATCCTACTCTTCCAAAATCCATTCTTAAAACCCCAAATATGTTCTAATATGATAAGTAAACTAAATCAAGAGTTCATTGATACACTGGATAAAGAAAATGGGCTGCTTGTTGGTTGGTACAAGATTACTTGTTTTGATACAAGAGAAACCAACAATCCAGAAAAAATGCTAAAATGAAATTATAAGATGAGAAAAGGGGGTATAAATGATGGGAAATTATATTATTCAACCTTAAAAAACATATAACAACTAATTCTAAGATTCAACACTATGAAACCAAGTTATATTCATCCGTTGTAATCATAATCTAGGATGCACAATAAAACAAGAAAATCGCAAAAATTATAACAAAAGATGAAATAAAATAGAAATAGGCTTGAAAATGCAATGATAAGAAATATGAGTGATCTAATATGCTGGTAGATTTCATAAATGACTTGCAAAGAAAGTTATCACATAAAACTACCTAATTAACCAAGCATAAATCTATCATACTACATTTTCTAGAAATGTTGATTCAAGAGCTAAACAAAGTAAAAAAAAACATTAAAATGACAGTAATAGAAATAAAATAGGGATTTGAATCTCCTAGGGTGGCCCCAACCCAAGTATGATTTGATTCCTTGAGGAGGAACCAAGCTAGAAATTGAAATTAGGAACTACTTCCATTAAATTAACGTTTGTCTTACATTAGGAAATAGAAAGTTGCAAAACTTCCTCAAAAATATTCAAAGCTAAGCTCTTTCTAATCTATCTTTTCCTCTTTGCCCCAAGGACCAAATCAGATATATTATTTATACATAAGGTGGGGGACAAACTTCCTTGATAACAAGGTTGCATCCCCCTCTCCCCCCCCAAACAAAAAATTAAATCCTAAAAATAAGGGATATTTCCCTAGATCTAACTCACACCAATATGAGGAGGAATTAATGCCTTGAGATAGCCAAGTTTGAGTCTTCTTGTAGCATGGATCAAGTCCCTAGAATATCTCCAATGCCAGATTCTTCTAAAATTTTCCAAAATATTTAAATCCTACAAAAAAACATATTAAGGCACATAAATCATGAAAAGCGCATCAAATCCTCTAGGAGCTCATTAAGCCAGGAAAATATACCATTAAGTGAAAAATGTGGGATCAAATCAATTTTTTTATGTGCTTAGGGTGGAACGAGGGGTCTTATGATTTACCTATTTTGGAAGCCCATCAAACCCCCTATTGTAAATTTTTCTCATCCTTGAGTAACTCAATCTTCCTCTCTTCTCTACTCTTGTTCATGTAGTTCTATGATTGTCTATTTTAATTTCTCACGCTAAACTGGTTGTGGATCTCATTGCTAGATAGAACTATGCATTCTCCTCTATTTCCTTCCATACTTGAGATTCATCTTCTTTAATTTTATGCTCCTTTAGTCCTAACAACAGAGGTGGGTTAAATTTGAGTCCAATCTATTGAACCCCAAGCCTTCGGATGGTCCTCTTATAGGGGGGAGTTCTTGCTAATGCTGCTTTGAGTATATTAGGAGAGTGATACCCTAGCATTTTCATGTTGTAAGATAAGATTTTCAATCTCCTATGGTAGGTATGCGAAATATCTTCTCTTCAAAGTCCAAAGGTTTCCTCAAAGTGTAGGATGGATTATACTTGCCTTTCTAATGGAATCAATCTTAGGGTCTTGTGCAAAAATGTCATGGACTTTAACAAGCATTGAAGGAGATGGGTGTTCTAGTTTGATCCACAATGGCTCCCTTAAATATTCCTCCATTTCCTTTTCCACTTTTTTTTTTTCTCAAATATCCTCATATCTCAACCAAGAGGCTAATTCCAACAATTGTGCATCCCCCAAGTAAGGATTTGGGTCCCAAACATGAATATCTGAGAGAACTAGGTTATGCATATAAAATTTAGCTAGTTTTGCATTGTCCTCCATGTTACACCCTTGCAAGAAGTCTATAATGTGCTTCGTCTCTTGCGGCTGCATGGTTCCTCTTTGAGCTACTTGATTGATTTGGAATTTGCACCATTTCTCCTTTATGAAAAGTGAATATGCTTTGGATAATTGCCTATGTTAGCCTCCTGCTGTAGCATGTTACTCATATTTCATGATTGACATTGTTACAGACCAAATATGTCATACTTTGCATGCTGCAATGCTCCATATTCGCTTAACAGTCTCCAAGCGAAGAAGGCTACTCAGAGTTCATCTAACTGCTTTCCAAATTTTGAGAAGTTATTCTAGTTTTGTACAAATTTCAGTTAAGGGGAGGTCCAAACAGCTTAATCTTGGTCTCCCTAGGTTTCAATTTCCTGTTTAAGAACATAGAGAATGAAAATCTGTCCAAACAGCTTAATCTTGGCGGATTCTTAGATAGGTAGAGAATCAAAGGAGCCCAACAACTTAATCTGGGCCCTCGGATGAAATAAGGGTAGTTTGTAGATAGGAAAGCATAAAAAGAAAAATTGGAATGATGGGTTTGCAAGTCTAAGTGCACCCAAACCAAAAGAAGAAAAAATGTTAGGTAAATAGGCTCGGTAGGTAGTTTTGAGGTTGCAGAATCCTGATTGTTGATTAGTTCTAGGTTTTCAGGTGTCATCTTTACTCAGGACACAATCACCAGGAAGTTCTATGTGACAAGCTCAAAACAGGCATAACTAACTTCCTTTCTCCTTCTCCCCCTAATCATTAACTAATTTCCCCAAAAAGAGGTCAAGATCTGCTTGATACCTCTTAAGTTCCATCATTTTCATGTCATTAGCTTGGGTGAAGATCTGCTTTACTCAAAGATATTCCATACTCTCTCTATAAGGTTCTATCCCTTCGTTGCAGCTTAAGATCTCCCAAACTTAGCGCTTTCTTACCATCTCCATATTGACTACTGACATTATTATTTTAACTCCCTATATTTTCCCAGCCCCCTACTAAAACTATGTAAATCATCCCCTATGTAAATATCCCTCCCCCTGGTTGAAAAATAGCCATAAGTACCCCCGGGAATTGTTGAGTTTATCTGAAACTTAGCAAGAGCCCTCATGCTGCCCCTTCAAACCATCTTCTAAATGCAATATACTCCTTCCAAAGTACAAAGTCCCTTTTTAGGTTATCGGACCCCTTCTGAAGCCTCAAATGCTTTTCTAACACACGTACTCACTCCTTCCGACCGCAATAGACCCTTGTCGATCTCCTTAACACTCTGCAGATCCTAGTAAGCCATCTCGCATCGCCATATCGCAATATTCTCACCATATAAGTTATGCCCCATCCATTGTTACCCGATGCGACATCGCGATATCGGCAATCGACAGTCGTAAGCGTTGCATGTCCAAATAAAATACCTTCTCGTTCACCGCCGACGCCATATTGCGATCGCATTGGAAGAAGTTCATCGCATCGCCTTCAAGTATGAGCACCCCACCACGTCACATCTGTACCAGGGACCCATCGTTGATGTTAGCAGGCTGACGTCATCCGCCGTACTGCTGACGTCAGCGGCCAAAAATACCAAAAATTCACGTAGGGATAAAAATCACACTTCGGAGCTCCGGAACAAGAAACAAAGGCAGTTTTCGATGCGCAATTAGCTAATCGCGCATCGCTATGGGAAATAGGCCGTTTTGGGGAATCTTTAGGGAATATTTTCATTCCTTGGCCCGTTTTGCACCAAAAAAGCCCGAAATCGCCCGATTTTGCCCAATTAATCCAGTTTAAAGACATGAAAGGACCAGAGACAGAGATTAAAGAGTATCAGATCAAATCAACAGGGAAAAAGCACGTCAAAGAGAATCAAGAAGCGGCGGAAACCTTCAATGTAGCGGCAAAGAGTATCAGCAAAGATCTTAACAGCGGCCCAAAGCAGGAGAAAATTTAATACCTTCCAGCAAAGTCAAAGAAAGAGGGCGAAGCCACTCAAAAACCCTCAAATCATGGTTATTGCACATTTAACTCGCACCAGAATAGAACTACAGATCCCAAAGCACAGTTACTCCAGCAGTACTGCATCGAGCCTCCAAGGGTCACATTGCACTCTTTTTGATTCAGCTGCCTCTAGCGCAACCCAAAGGACTTACCTACATTTAATTCCAGCGACAATTAGGTTTTAGAAAAAGCTTTCCAGCAGACCTATTTAGGTCAATTGTAATAAATGACTTTCTGATATTTTGCTTATATATACCACCCTGAAAGAGGGAGTAGGGGTTGGTTGGTGAGTCGAGAAAATTGCTTAATCTTTGATATCTCGACATTTTCTTCAAGCAGAGACCCGCACTGTAACTGTCATACTTTATATAATCAAAGACTGTTGAAAGCATGGATTTCGAAACTGTTTGATGTGTTTAATTGGCCGAGGAGTGATTACGGAATTCCTGTGCTTCTACATGGTTTAATAAGTGTTTCTCAACTCTGTTAATTTTCATGTTTTGTTTTACCACCGTTCCGCCTTCTAAATTGCAGAAAAGAAGAATAGTTTAGGATTTGTTTAACTACACCTTAAGTTCAATTTCTGCATTTTTTCATGTTTTCATCAGAAATAGTTATGAACATGTATACTTAAATGATCTTGTTTACGATGTTTCTTTCACATATGAATGAGAGTTTAGGAATTATTAGCTGCTCCTAGATAACCATTCATTCACTTCTCCTCTTTTTCATTTTGATGAAAGATTCTCCTTTGCCTTTCATCTTTGATTGTCAGTCCATCCTTTCAGTAAATTGATAACTGTATCATGTGTGGCTATCCCTCTCCTTAATCCTCTTGTGACCAACAAAACGCAACAACAAGCCTTAATCCATGACTCCATGCCCAATGGTTTGAAACTTATCACATCTTACCTTGCCTCTTTGATTGAAATTTCCACCTGCCATCTAAACACAAACAAAAACCCCTGAGCCAAAAGCTAGCCTAAAATCGTCAACAAAGTTGAATCATTAAGAGAGAGCCCTCTCTGATTGCAGGTGGGCTAGAACCTGCAATCCAAAGATTGGTTTGTGGTTACCTCAGCCGTATCCCTAAATAGGAGCCTAGGGACAACCTGAGTGATAACACCATGCATAGGTTAGCAATGATAGCGGACAAGGGGGAACCCATGGCCACCCCATAGGTTTGTTCATAGAACACACCTTCGAAATAGAAAAAAGTAGAAGTGAGGCAGATCTCAACCAATTTTGTTGTGTCAGGATTAGTAATATGAAAGATGACATCTAGGGCTTCCTTAATTAGTTTCAAGTTCATCCTCCATTATTGTCATATCTGTAACATCATGAAACATCATGGCTTCCTCTTCTTCATCATTGCAATCTACAGCTACACCCTGCTACATTGCCCACTTAAGTCGAAGAAGATCATCTTCAACATTCCTTTCCAAGAATTCAAGTTCATCTCGAATATGTGGGTTCTCTTTTTCATCTGCTTCAACCTGTATACAGTCAGAAAGAGCCTCCCTTCACATTCTCCCAAACCTTCCATGTCTTGTCATTTAGCTTGGCCCAAGCACGAAGCTTCACCACTGCTAAACCTGTCACGAAGTTAGCACTTCAATCTATAAAATTGAATCACCAAAGCCCGCAAAATCCATAGCTCTTACCATTTGTCATGCCCCTACCCTGGAAATATTCTTCCAACCGCACGATGGGGAGTCAGGCAGCACAACCCACTTTATTTTTAACAATATGAGTCTGCCCGATGATAATAACAATATTGTACAAAATATACAAGTTCAGTCTTTGCAGGGAAACCCCAAGTTTCCTTCCTGCAATTTCTATTTCAACCATGCAAGTCTATCATTTGGCCCATGTCTGTCATTCGGTTTCCTTCGTGCAGCACTGCCCAGTCATGTCGCTCACTCGGTGCATGCCCTCATCTCATTTGCACTATTATTCCCAACTCTGTGTTCACCTGTTCGACCGTCGCATTGTTTTACCATCGCACCATGTTGATGTTGGAATAAAGCTTTTTTTTTCAACATTTTTTCAAAATGGTAGTAAAAACCAATAAAAACCATTTTTTTTGTGCAAAAAACACCATGAAAACAAAAAGGGTTGATGTTGTAATAACCTCTCTTTTTTTCGAGGTATATTTTCAACATGTTTTCACAATGACATTAAGGATAAAATGTCATGACTCAGAGAACCCTTAAAATTCTTACAATTTCTCAATGATGGAATTAAAAGCAAAGATCATGACTACAAAAACCTTAAGTTTTCAACATATTTCAACCATGACATTATGGAAATTTTCTATCGCTATTTTTTTTAAATGAATACGTGAATGAAAGAGTTATTATACAAAGAGTAATCTTTTTTTTCAAATGCTAAAAGTATAACAACTTCAAAATCTTACCCTGAGACAACTTGACACATTGCAACAAAAATTTAAAAATAAACCAACAAATTGACAAGCAATGTAGGCGAACTAACCCATTCTAATGAAAGCTTAAAGACCAACCATTAAATTGACACATTGTGGGATCAGATTCGATATATTATAACGAAAACTTTAAAATCAACTATCATATTAACACATCATGGGATCAGGTTGCTAGTCGAGGATCAACATGGACCCTACAAAAAAAAATTAAAATTAAACAAAATAATAAATTTATTAAAAACAAAAATACAAGAAAATAAAAACAAAAACAAAAAAACACAAGAAGTTTAAAAAAAATAACAAGTAAAATAAAAAGATATATTAAAACATAAAAAAAGAAACCTTAACACGAATATATATATATATATATATATATAGATAATATATATATATATATATATATATATATAATATATATATATATATATATATATATAATATATATATATATATATATATAATATATAAACAGAGAAGAAGAGAGAGCTAAAAACTAAAACAAGCAAAAAAATTTAAAAAAATAATAACAAAGAAAAATATAATATTAAAACATGAATTAGATTAAAAATCATGGCAAAAATAAAATATAATATAAAAAGACAAAAAATAAACAAACATAAAAATGTTAAAAAATACATAAAATAAAAAAAAATAAAAATAAAAACCTTAAACTATAAAAATAGAAACAAAATCCAAAAAAAAAAAAAAAACAGAAATATACTAAAATAAACTACAAAATGACAAAAAATACCGAACCAGATTAGTTAAAAAAAAATCGAAATAAACATCATATAAAATTAAAATAATAAAAACTTAAAAAAAAACATTAAAAAAAAAAGTATTTAAAAAAAAATAATTAATAAAATTGAATCATACAAAAGATTGAAAACATAAATCTTAAAAAAAAATAAAATAACTTAAAAAAATGGTCTGCCATGGCCCCATCCTCGTTGCCCAACGGGCCCCAGGGGGTAGAGGCCTCATTTTCGGAAGCAGGCCTCCACCCCATGGGGCCGATTGGGTCCCAGGGGTGGGGCGAGAGGGGTTGCGTCCTCCCGCTCCACCCCCGCGGCCCAACGGGCCGCAAGGGGTGGAGGCCCGATCCTGATCCCGAGTATTCGGCCTCCACACCATTGGTCTGTTTGGGCCATGCAGTTGAGGTGGGAGGTGTTGCGTGCAACGCCCTCCTGCCCCACCCCCACAACCTATTTGACCGTAGGGGGTGGGGGCTTAGCAGAGCATTTTTTTAAGTTTTATATTTTATTTTATTTTATTTAAATAGTTATGTTTTGTAAATTAATTATGATTTTTTTAATTAGTTTTTTTAAATAGGTTTCAATATTTAATTTTTAATGTGTATTTTAATGTTTTTTTTGTTTTTGTTTTAATGTTTATTTTTTAAGTTTTTATCAAAATTTTAATGATTCTTTATTTCAAATTTAAGCTTCGGTGATCCATATCATAATGCATAAATTTTTTTTTTGGAAGAAACCACATTGAAGATTTTGGTCAATGCATTTCGAACCAACAAGTGTGGTTCATCTTCAGGACTTGATGAAGAAGTAGATCTCGGGAGAGGGTTAACTAGGGAGTCAGGTCAACCTAACAACTAGAAAAACAACTATATTTGAGCAGGGGAGGTAAAGGGAAAGTATTTTTATTATTTTAAATAGATTTAATTACTTAATTAATTGTTTATTCAATCAATATATATTATAGTCAACTTATTAACCTAACGGTTATATTTGACTAGGGTTTTGATAATACTAATAAATTTATAGAAGGGTTTTATTTATCTTATTAAAATATTGTCTTACTATCTAAACGTTTATATTAGTAACATTTTATTATTATTGTTTCTCATATATATGTGTGTGTGTGTGTGTGTGTGTGTGTGTGTGTGTTATTGAATACTAATACTAATCCTACTAATAAATATCAGCTTTCATATTACTAAATATTAATGATATTAATATTCATATTATGATATTAAGTATTATTATTAGCATTATTAATATTCAAATTGGTATTATTAATATTATTAATGCTAATACTAGTATTTGGTATTAATACTAATATTAATAGAATTATCAAATCTATGGCTTATTATTATTAAACTAGTATTTACTATAAATATTAATCGTATTATTAATATTTTTTTTCTACGTTAAGACTAACCTAAGTGTCCACGGGGGATTTGAACCGGTGACCTATCGCAAGGAGTGCCTTAACAACGCACCCATTCACCGTCAATCCAAAGCCCCGTGGGCAATCGTATATTAATATTAATGATACTAATAGTATTATTATTTATATCAATACTAATAATATTAACAGTATTTTACTATTAAATAATATAAATGCTACTAATAGTATTATATTTATTTAATATTAATAATAATATAAATAAATAAATAAGTAAATAAAATAAAATAAAAATTGTAGACAAAGATAGAGCACAAGTAAGAAGAGAGGGTGGGAATCCAACAGCTATTGTCTTCTAGCCGTCATCACTATTAATATTATAAGAAGACCTCTCAATTTCAATGGCTTCCCCAAATTTACAATGATGAAAGTGAGGAATCTTAGTGATAACCTTAGCCTCCTCAACGCACATATGATGCTTGGTCTTCTTAGCATGTTTGGCCAAAGACAAATATTTGGTCCTCCCGTGATTGATATCAGTCGTGTGTTCCTTAAGCCTTTGGTTAGTAGAACGACCACTTTCATCGATGTATGAGGTTCCACATGAACACAAGATGATATAAACACCGTTCATATCCATAGGGTTCACCTTGTCTTTGACAGACTTTAGGGAGCTTCTAATGGTGTTGAGGGGTCTAAAGGTTGAGGGAATATTATGTTTTTTTAGGATTCTTGCAATCTTGTCAGTCGTCCCTTGGATGAAGGGGAGATGGACTCCTGAATTGCGATCGATGGCTTCTTTCTTAACCTTAGGACCCTTAATCACTTTGAGGAAAGCTTTGACAACCTCTTGCCTACTATAACCATTCTGGACAAAAACATTAAGGAGATGGGAATTTTCTTTGGAAAAGCGGTCGTCATCAGAAATTCTAAGAGTAGAGTGGCTAACGTGGTGAGAACACCTATCTTTTGAGCAGGGAAATGGTGGGAATTAGCATGAAGATACTACTCAGTATGAGTCTTTTTTCGATACACCTCATAGGAGAAAGATCCATCAGCTTTTCTAGAAATGATGACATCAAGAAAATGAAGGCAACCATCGACTTCACACTTCATTGTAAACTTAATGGAATTAGACTGATTATTGAGATGTTGGAAAAATAGATCTAAATTATGAGGCCCGTGCTACCATATGGTGCAGGTGTCATCAACAAATCTTTTCTAGAACTTAGGTTTAAGTAAAGCTGAGGATAAAGCTTTGGATTCAAAATATTCCATGAATAGGTTAGCAACGATAGGGGACAAGGGGGAACCCATGGCCACCCCATAGGTTTGTTCATAGAACACACCTTCGAAATAGAAAAAAGTAGAAGTGAGGCAGATCTGAACCAATTTTGTTGCGTCAGGATTAGTAAGATGAAAGATGACATCTAGGGCTTCCTTAATCAGTTTCAAGTTCATCCTCCATCATTGTCATATATGTAACATCCTGAAACATCATGGCTTCCTCTTCTTCATCATTGCAATCTACATCTACACCCTGCTACATTGCCCAATTAAGTCGAAGAAGATCATCTTCAACATTCCTTTCCAAGACTTCAAGTTCATCTCGAATCTGTGGGTTCTCTTCTTTCATCTGCTTCAACCTGTATACAATCAGGAAGAGCCTCCCTTCACATTCTCCCAAACCTGCCATGTCTTATCATTTAGCTTGGCCCAAGCACAAAGCTTCACCACTGCTAAAGCTGTCACGAAGTTAGCACTTCAATCTGCAAACCTGAATCACCAAAGCCCACAAAATCCGTAGCTCTTACCATTTTTCATGCCCCTACCCTGGAAATATTCTTCCAACTACACGATGGTGAGTCAGGCAGCACAACCCACTTTATTTTTAACAATATGAGTCTGCCCGATGATAATAACAATCTTTTACAAAATATACAAGTTTAGTCTTTGCAGGGAACCCCAAGTTACCTTCCTGCAATTTCTATTTCAATCGTGCATGTCTATCGTTCAACCCATGCCTGTCGTTCGGTTTCCTTCATGCAGCACTGCCCAGTCATGTCACTCACTCGGTGCATGCCCTCATCTCATTCGCACTATTATTCCCAACTCCGTATTCACCTGTTCGACCGTCGCACTGTTTTACCACCGCACCATGCCAAGTTTTCCAACTCGTTGTGCTCGTCATTCTGCTCGTGCACCGGTGCCCAGCTCGTCGTTCAACCCCTGCACGTGCGTACACTTGGCATTTGTTCACCTAAGCATTTCACTACTTAGCTCGTCTACCAAACTTGTGTCGCTCGCACCTAGCTGACTTGACTCGCCCTCACTTTGTTCACATACACCTGGGTGCTCGTTCATCCCAAATCACCCACTAGCTGAGTCCACCAACCGCACCCATTTACACTTTTGAATGTTGATCGCCCATCACACGTTCAACTGAACACCCCACCATTCAACCGTCCGCCTGAATGACCCACAGTTCAATCGACCACCTGAACGATCCACCATTCAACTGAACACCCGGACGACCCACCTTTTGACCACTGGAATGCCCCAAATGCCAACTCATTCAGCTATCCACCTGAACGATATTCCATTTAGATGTCCGCTCGAACTTTCGAACGATATCTCGTTCAGTTGTCCAACTTTCATTTCATTCAGCACCTTCGTGCACCCGCCCAACTCACCCATTCACCGACTTGACAAGTCATATGAGTCTCTTCCATCATAGCTCCCCCACTAAAGGTTCCACCAAGACTTCCTCTTGGTCTCATCCATGAGAATTCAACACAAGTATCATCAAAACCAAATGTGTGCCCTCTCTCCAATCTATCCACGAGTCATTCGTGCACTTAGCCAATTCTCCATATGAAATAAGCATGACCCATTCCCCTATAATGATCATCATGTATCCAATTCTCCATGTATATAAAGCATGACCCATTCCTCTGCAATGATCATCATGTTCCTCCCTTGTCATGGGCATTTTCACCTTCTACCATAATGTCACAAACAACCCCAACAAGCCCTGCAACAGTCAATGGTCCTTGCTTCTCCATACAAGGTCTCATCGTAGACATCCATGGTAAGATCTCCCATTGCATTAGCAAAATGATTTTTCCCTTCCCTGCATATTGCCCATCCACCAAAATCTCTAATGAAACAAAAGTAGAAGTAGTACTTACTTCATCATGAGGTTTCTCCATGTGAGTATCCTCATCCACCAATGTCTGCAAACTGTATGATCCTAGTCCAACTTGATTAGTTTCAATTTCATCTTCCATCGTCATCATATCTGCAACATCCTTAAACATCACAACTTCCTCTTCTTCACCATCGCAATCTGTAGCTACACCCTGCTCCATTGCCCAACCAAGTCGAATAAGTTCATCTTCAACATTCCTTTCCAAGACTTCGAGTTCATCTCAAATCCGTGGGTTCTCTTCTTTCATCCACTTCAACCTATCTAAGGTCAACAAGAGCCTCCCTTCGCATTCTCCCAAACCTGCCATGTCTTATCGTTCAGCTTGGCCCAAGCACGAAGCTTAACCCCTTCTAAACTTGTCACAAAGTGTAGCACTTCAATCTACAAACCTAAATCGCCAAAGCCCGCAAAATACAGTGCTCTAGTACCATCTGTCACGCCCCTACCCTAGCGGTACTCTTCCAACCACACGATGGGGGCTGCGACACCACCACCCACTTTCTTTTTAACAATACTTGTAAGTGTGGACTATGCCTACTTATAAGTGTGGATTTTTTATTTTGTAATTTTTTTTTAATTATCCAGTATCATTTTTTTTTTTTAATTTTAGAAATAATTTCTTGTATTAAAAAAATGTTTGTTTTTTTTAATCTCTTTTTATTTACTTGTTATTATTTTTTAAACTTGTTGTGTTTTTTTTTTTTTTTTACATGGAACTCATTATTTGTCAATTTGATAATTTCATTTAAAGAGTCAAGATATGATTAAAAAAACAATGTTTATGCTTTTCATAATCCACATGAAAATTACCAAAATTAAAAAAAAAAAAAGTATTCACACCTAATACATTACAAAGTTTGAGGTGTAAAAAATAACTGCTCTACAAAAGGGTTTGATGTCTCATCAACACTATTCAAAATCAGCATGAAAATCATTAACATTTTTAAAAAAGAATGTTCATAAGAAAATTTAAGGTGTTGATGCCTCACCAACACTTTTCAAAATTAGCATGAAAATCATTAACATTTTAAAAAATATGTTCATAGGAAAACTTAAAGTGTCTAAAATATGCTCTAAATAAAAAATGGTGTATTCTAAATCAACACTTTTCAAAATCGAATGATTTCTTTGCTACCTCAAAAAACCGAGTAGTCATATCAGTTCCCATTTCAAAATTTACGTTGTTATATCTTAGTGGGCATCATTGGATGTATTTTTGGCTCAGGTAAATTCAAAAAGGAAATGGCTAAGGCATTAAAAATGAAAAAAGGTATTTTGGCACATTTATTTATGAAAAGAAAGGAAAATAGGAGAAAAGGAAGGTAAAAGGTCACAAGCTACATGTGAGGAGGAAATTGAAGTAGAATAATGGAAAATGAAGAAAATAGAGGCCTCACTAATAAAAAGGCTTCTGGTATCAGTTCATGGCTTTTAATCAATTCAATTTTCAAGCTCTCTCATTATTCTCTCTCTCACACACTCTTGGACAATTAGAATTTTCTTGGAGAATTCTAGCTTTGGAGCAAGGAAGGGGAAACCAAGCAAAAGAAAGACAAATAAAATAAAGGAAAGAAAAAAGAAAGCAAAGAAGAGTAGGATCAAGCAGAGTCAATAGGAATACTTATAGGTAACATATTGCATGTGTGATTTCCTACATGGTTTTGAAATGCATGGCTTTGTTGGCATTATGATGTATGTGGTGTACTTGATGGCAACCCACTTGTAGTAGAACAACTCACCTGTATATGGTAACTAGATGAATCTACAAAAGAGATATCAGATGTGACAGAATGCATGACAGTAGTGTTTACAGATGTGATGAAATGCAGGGCAGCCTCAAGGAATTAGTTTAGAAGGAAACTCACTCAAATGAAAGTATAGCGGAGAATTACAGATGAGCCTTCATAGAATGAAGAAAAAGAGGTATACATAGGTTCACCATTGACCAAGTTGCATATACACGCAGGTTCACTGTATACAAGCCATGTATACATACACATGCACTTTCATAGAAGGAAAAGTGCATATACCTTGGAAAAATAAATTTTTGGTCCATGGTATTTTTATCCATGGTATTGGTGCAAGGTATCGGGTCCAAGGTATTGAACCCAAGTATTTGGTGCAAGGTATTGGTCCTCAGTGGTTTTGGTCCATGGTATTGAGAAAGGCCTAAGATTATAAAAGGAGGAGGAGACAATTAGGCCAAGGTGTGCAAGTATCAAATATCTAATGAAGTGTGACATCTGATATACAGGTTATTAGCTTATGGTGCTATGCTTGACATAAAACAAGGATGAACCTTAGCGTTTGATGAAGGATAAGATCTAATGATGTATTAGGATCTCAAGGCTTCAAGTGAACTAACTTTATGTGGTTTCATTATTTATATGAATAACTGGTGGATGTTGTAGTCTGGAAATATGATGATCGGGGTAGATTGAAGTTTGGAATAGTTGTAATGTTTAAATCATCATTTACAGATTTGTACACAGGTTCACTTTATAAAAAAACTGTATACACGCCAGTTCTACATATCAAAGCAGAGTATACATCATAAATTTGATTTGCAGATCTGTATGCTTGTTCGCCTTGAGGAAAGTGTGTATGCACACATTTTCGACACATGCAAGTAGCATATACCTTATAAAATATGTTTTAGGTGCTTCTGTTTGTTGTTCCAGTGTTTTTGGTTCTGGCTTGGGTTCTGGTTACTATATTCTGGTGACAGCATTCTGAATGATCAGGTTAATTGAGTGATTGATTCATTCAGTTGTGGTTGGCTCAAAAGGAGATTGGTTGATGCAGATATATTTGAAGATTGATGTTGTTGATGGATCTAGTTTGAAATTTTATGAAACATGGTCCTTGAAAGAACGAGAGAAGGTTGTAGCCTTTTGTCGGCTGGCATCTACGTACTAGTAAACATATCATCTAGTACAAGAGCTAGGGGGTTGTAGATCCCTTCCGGTAGAAGCTGGAGAATGACAGAAGGTTGTAGCCTTTTGCAAGTAGAAGCCTGCGTATTGGTATAAGAATGCACCAGTACAAAAATTGTAAACAAAATTCTCTTACTATGAAAATAAGACAGAGACGATTGCAGCAGGTGTTTTTCACCCACATTGGGTTTCCACCTTATATCTTGGTGTTTATGTGTGTTTCTTGTGTGATGGTCTGTTCCATTTTTACTACACCTAGTTACTGTTTATATGGTTAATGAAGTTCTGATGCACTAATTAAATATCACATATGATGAACTAACTAAATCATAAGTTTACTAGATATACCCTAGTTGCCTTAAACACATTTGCGTGCACAGGCGAGTTCCATTAACTGAAGTAGCATATATAAATCTGATTATGGAAATGAAAAGTTATTGACTTGCTAATATTGATTGATCGCCCCTCACAGTATTATTTCCAACATGCTTTGCATGTTGGTATTTGATTCTCTAGTTGTCAGTGGCATGGTATTGTTGGGTTATGACAGCGGTTTTCATTCTTATTTTTCCTTTTTCCAGATAGCCATGGTCTGATGGGATTGTTTCTCGGTTTTGAGCTTTGGAATTTTCATATCGTTTCGAAATTTGGGGTGGAGCTGGTCTCAGGAAAATTCCCAAAGGCCTAAGAATCCCTTGACCGGTTTTGGCAGGATACGTGGTCAATCTTAAAGGTGGAGTATTGATTTAGGGCCTACGGATCTGATGTGGATTAGGTTAAAGCCTAAGAGACAAGGAGAAATAAAATTCCTAAAGGATAATGATGCAGTCCAAGGGAATTCCAAGCTTGGTTTGGTTTTGTGATCTTGGTCACAATTTTGGTGAGATCACAAGGTGGTTTAATGTCTGGACTCCCTTGGTTATTTTTTAGATTAGTTTATCCAAGAGATCCCACATTCATGCTTTGAATATGGCATGGGGGTGACTAGTTGAAAGAAATATTTTATTCAACCATGTGTATAGTCAGGTGGTACGTGGAAATCCCGAGCATGGTTGTTTCTTACCTTTGTCTAATAAAAGCTAAGTTCTATTGCTTTTTTACTTGTCATTATGTGTCCTTAATGGCTGATCTGTAGTTGAATGTTAATTTTGATGTGCCAATTTCAACTTCAGATTTAAAAACAAATGCTTTTCCATTGCTTCATGTGCATAGGTTTTCTTAGGTGTTTGTGAATAGAAACAGGTAAATTTTATCAATTTTTATGACATTCATAAGCAAAATAACATAAAAATGAGGTGTTGAACAACAATAAGTAAATTAATAGCAAACCATCAAGAAAAATACTTAACACAGTGTTTTAATAAAGGATTTCACCCCTCCTGGGCTACATCTCCTTGGTACAGCTTCCATTGCTTGGGCCTCTGTAATTGCTCAAAATGGAAAAAAGTACAATTTTAAATTCTCTACAGCTCTTGAAACCTGCTTCAATGGACTTAGAGAATCCAAAAACCCTAAAGATGACTCTCCAAACTCTTCAGTTGGACTCTGACTGATCTAGGATTGACCTCCTTTCGAGGTGGCCCTAGGCTTCCTTAAACTTCAACATGGAAAAATCACATACAGAAGTTCCTCTCTGGCACTGCAACCTATTCCATTGTGTTCAGAGCATCCAAATCCTCTAGGAACACCTTTTTCTGATCCTCATTTAGTTGATTTTTGCCAAAGATATGAAAGAAGCGGTTTTCCCTAGAAAACCTCCATTAAAACTGGAGGAACTCCAGATAACTCCGCCAAATGTGGAAGTAGTCAAATTGGTAGAATCCACCAAGCTAACTATCAGCATAACTAACTGTTAAGTCCTCTCTGGTCACATGGCAATGACAGGTTCAGTGGTGAGTTATGTGGTATTAAATGCCAAAGGTTGCATTCTGTGGTCTTCCGACGTGGTCACATACATGGTTTGCACCGACAGTTTCGGTAATAACCATGGTGGTGGATCATTGCAAAGGGGGCTACGGTCTAGCCCCAACTCATGGTCATACCCTTGGGTGGTGACCATGACTGGGGCAAAGCCCCGGCCCTAACTTCAAATTCAACAATGCTCAACCTTTAACAATAAATAAAACCCATCATATGTTAAGACTCAAAGGAATGGCGGAACGGTTAAGTCATGGAGATTGTGGAGAGGAGGTCATGGGGTCAAATGTTGGCACCTCATAAAAAAAAAATCTCCATATGCTCATTTTCCATTCGGCCTATGGGAGAGACACGTGGCAGCCTTCAGGCTTGCCACATGTCACCTTCACATTGGTTCTTCCACAACCAATCATAAGGCGCCACATCACTAAGCTGCAAACCAATCAAATAGTGAAACTTGGTGAGCCCTCATAGGGCGTTGACCCCATTGACCTACACATTCACCTACCCTGTCATCTACCGCATTAGCAATATAGACTGTTGACTCAGATAGTACCTGCAATTTTTTTTGTTGTTTAGTGAAATGGTCAGCGAGCTCTAACTTCCTCATGCGAACACTGCTTTGAGTGAAACAAGTTGCATTGGGGTCATATTTTTGAGACGAACGTCTTCATTTAGGTTTTGAATGATTCTAGACACTTTGTGTTTTTGAGCAAATTTTTGCCCCTAATCCATATTTTCATCACTCCTTCCCACTAACGGGCTTTTGGATTGACAAAAGATGGTTATCTGATGAGAGGTGAATACTCTTCTCTTTCCCAAGTTATCTCAATTGATTCTACTTGAAGGAATCTCCATGATAGCCACTTGGGTACACTGACATGCCTTGCATTGCAAATGGTTATGTCCCTCAACCATTGTTCTCCTTTTTCTGTTGACCTAATCTAACACTTTCTAGACACTTTCTAGTTGAAAAATACCTTTGTTGCACCACATCGATCCCTCAGTGCTTGGAAAACAGATACAATCTAATCGCCTTACCACTGAGAATCTTGGTGTCAATACACACAACAGTCTACAATGGTTGCAATTTTTTGGCATCTTGTCCCCTTTCGGTTCTTGTCTCTATCATCCTCTAGTTCAGCATGCTACTCATGTCATGATTTGAGAATGAAGGCTAAGCATGAGCATCTTGCTCAAGAATAGACCTTCCAAAATCTTGTGACTTCTTGTCACAAATAGAACCATTAAATGGAAAAACACATTATGCAAGAAATGCAAATTGATGACCTCTTCATTTTCTCCTTCAAAGCAACAATTGTCACATGATGTAACATCGCCAATTACTCTTGCATCTTGGTGTACAAACCATCGACTGATCACAAATTGAAAAACATCATCGACTAAACATAAGTTGACAAAACATACTTCTTCAAGCAACTAACTTGACTTGAGAGCCAAACATAAGCATGTACAACAAGTTGACGATTCTTTGCATAAACAACAAGAATTTCACATCTTATGCAATAATATGTCAACATATCCCTTTCATCTTTGGAGATAAATTCAATTCTTCCATCTCGATATGACATACATGTGAAAAAATCAACACAAGTCAACACTGATGCATGTATCCAAACACAATGAAACTAGCAACAACTCCATTGTTCTCACACGCACAAACTCTCATGTATGTGTACAATTCCTCAACTCTCCCTCAAGTATAATCACGAGTACAATAAGCCCAAAAACATGTATGGGTAAATAAGATTTGAATTGACAAATTTGCTGCAAATGAAGTGAGTAACTTACCCCACCTTCACACACCTTCTTGGTGTAAATATGCAACATCCAAAATGCATTCACATATAAAACTGTAACCACAAATTTCTTTCTTTTTTGCATTTAAGTGAGTCAAAAAGAACTCCACTTTCAACATATTGCATCATACAAGTTGCAACATAGTCTCAATAGAAAATTAATGCATTCATAAGGCTAAGAAATGCATTTTTAAGGTAAATAATTGCATTTATCAACAAAAGAATGCAAGCCTCATTTCGATAAGAAATCAAACCACCTCTTACCAAACCATTTCCATGGCGTTTCTTTCAATTGCACATCATCTTGTGAATCATATTGACCCACATCAATTATGGAATCCTCTTTTTCATTATTTTCAAAGTCTTTCTCCATCTTCTTCAAATGTCGTGGATGACTTGTTGGATGCATTCCAACACTTGTCTATGAGATGACCTTGATTCTGGCAATGAGTTCAAAATAATTGCATCTTCTTTGCAACATGTTTCCATTATCCAATGGACCTCTAGTTTTCTGTCACTTTTTCTTTGAAATTTTCCTGTATGTGGCCATTTTCTTCCAACATCTTGAAACATTATGGTTATTCAAACCAAAAAAAGAACATGTAAATTCTCCCCAATTATTATGTGAAGATTTCCCATGTTTATCATAATCAAAAGTAAACGCATATTTATGCCTTGCACTTTCACCTTTTTTGCCTTGTTGAGGAAGTGAATTTGATGAGGTAGTGGATCTCTTCGAGATATCAACAATGGTTTCAAGTAACTTAGAGCTTTCATCATCCTCTTGTTTTCCATTTCCACTAGTTGCATGCTTATGAGCATATTCTTGCAAAGTGGGTATAAAACTTTTGCATTCCTAATGAACAAAAACTTCAAAATTGTGAGGGTGTGAACATGTAATTAAATTCCCTCTTGGAACACCTTCATGTGCCTCCTTGTCTTTGGAACATTCTCAATCATAATGTCCATAACCAAGACCTAAATACCTAGGCCTTTCCTCAATAACAATTGGCTCAACTATGCCTTATGCATGTTTTCCTAACCCTTTACCTTCATAGCCCATACTCACCAATAATTCAGACCCTATTCCTCTAGTGTGTCTTTCAAAAGCCCCAAAACATTCATTATTAGATAAAATTGAAGATAAAATTGAATTGCATAGCTCATGTTCATGCACATACTTGGCTAGGGTTTCCTTGGCATCATAGAGTAAAATCTCCATCTCATGCATCTTTTCAAGATATCTTGCTTCTCCTCCTTCATGGCCATCAACTCCTCTTGAAGTATAGTGTTCTCCTTCATACCTTCAATCATCTCTTGCACCATATATCTCATGATGAAAAACTCTTCCAACATCTCTTCATCAAAGAATCTTGCTAAGGAAGAGAGATTAGAGACATCACTTGTTGAAGCTTCCATCACATAAACTTTCACACTATTAATTCTCCTTGCAAAAATTTCAATAAATTAAGAAAATAAACCTTTTCTCTAATACCAACTTGATCTGTAGCTAAATGTTAGCTTTTTTGTGCTAATTTCAACTTCATATTTAAAAACAACTTCAAGTGCATAGGTTTTCTTAGGTGCTTGTGAACAAAAACATGTAAATTTAATCAAGTTTTATGTGACATTCATAAGAAAAATAGCATAAAAATGAAGTATTGAACAACATCAAGCAAATGAATAAAAAACCATCAAGAAAGACACTTAACACATTGTTTTGATAAAGCAATTCACCCCTCCTGGGCTACATCTCCTTGGTCCAGCTTCCATGGCTTGGGCCTCTGTCTTTGCTCAAAATAGAAAAAAATATTGTTTACAATGTTCTACAGGTCATGAAACCTACTTCAATGGAATTAGAGCATCCAAAAATCCCAAATATGACTCTCCAAACTCTTCAATTAGACTCTAATTGATCTAGGCTTGACCTCCTTTCCTGGTGGCCCTACGCTTCCTTAAACTTCAATGTGGAAAAATCACATACATAACTGCCTCTCTACCTTTGAAACCTATTCCATTGTGTTCAGAGCATCCAAATTCTAGGAACACCTTTTTCTAATCCTCATTTGGGCAAATTTCTCCAAAGATATGACAGAAACAGTTTTCCCTAGAAAACCTCCACTAAAACTAGAGGAACTCTAGATAGCTCCACCAAATGTGGAAGTGGTACTGAGATTGGCAGAATCTGCCAAGCTAACTATCAACCTAATTGACCATTAAGTCTGCTCTAGTCACATGGCAATGATGGGTTTAGTGGTGGGTTATGTGGCATTAAATGCTAGAGGTTGCATTCGACGGTCTTCTAGCATGGTCACATACATGGTTTGTGCCGATAGTTTCGGTAACAGCCACGGTCGCGAGTCATTGCGAAGGGGGGTAGGGTTTAGCCCTGGACCATGGTTACACTCGTAGCTAGTGACTAGGGCTTGGGCTAGGCCCCAGCCCTAAACCGAAATTGCATGGCACTCAACCTTTAACAATAAAAGAAATCCACCATATGTTAAGACTCAAAGGAATGGCATAATGATTAAGTTGTGGAGATTATGGAGAGGAGGTTGTAGGGTCGAACCCCAACACCTCATAACATTTTTTCTCCATACGCTCATTTTCCATTTGGCTTATGGGAGGGACACATGGCAGCCTCTGGGCTTGCCATGTGTCTCACCTTTCCATTGGTTCTTCCACAACCAATCATAATGTGCCACATCACCAAGCTACATGCCAATCAAATAGTGACACTTGGTGAGCCCTCATTGGGCATTGATCCCATTGACCTGCACAGTCACATGTCCTTTCATATGCCACGTTAGTAGTATAGACTGTTTACTAGGCAGTACTTGCAAATTTTTTCGTTGTTTGGTGAAATGGTCAGCAGGCTCTAACCTCCTCATACAAACTCCATTTTGAGTGAAACAAGTTGCATTGGGATCGTATCACCGAGACAGACATAGTCATTTAGTTTTCGAGAAATTCTAGAGAATTTTATTTTTGAGCAAATTTTTTCCCCTAATCCAAATTCCGATCAATGGCTTTTATCTCATTGCTATTTACATGGTTTA
>APFE030474780.1:0-16688 GCA_000404065.3 Pinus taeda
GAAAGAAAATTCAAAGTGACTTTGATTTCACATTGATTTGTCAAAAAATCCACACAGGAAAGGAGATTCAAAGTGACACTATGATGGCCATTATGTCAAGCCAGGTGGTCGCACTCCCTTGATCGTGAACACGATTGTGATCAAGATGGAAGACTTCATAGTCTAGATTGATTGTTTAGCAGTGATAGTTAGCGGGCTCATTCACAAAAGCTTCTATTTCACTAATCCTTTTTATAGAGTTGTCAGATTCAATTTCCAAAGGTTTAATTACACTATAGAGTTGAGTTTTGAGAGAGTTGTGATTCACAGTGTTAAGTATAGCAGATATGACACTTGAACAAAGACAAGCATAGTAGAGGTATCAGACTCTATTATAAGCTTACCTGCATATTATAAGGGACTTGGTTGGCTTTTTTATAATTTTATAAACAAGTTCCATGTCGTGGAAATGTGAAAAAAAACAGTGATATTGCCACCATGTGGCTCTTGTCATATATGGTTTTATACTTTTTCAAAAAATTCTCTAAGAGTTCACAATGCTAAGATTCACTAGGACTTTACAAAGTTTTATTATTTAGTGAAAGACTTGCCAAAATATTACAAGATTTTATAATTGAGTAAAATATTCGCCATGCCTGGTAAGAGATTCGCCAAAAAATTATATATACATATTATATTATTGATAAAATCGCCTTCCATTTTTCCTATATACCATGGAGATTCGCCCATTTATTATATTTATAAATTTAGGGGGGGTCCTTAAAATTTTCCCTGGTTTATGTTGATGATTATCATGCTTGTTTATGTAGGTGTTGTTGATGCATTTGGCACATAGCCATAGTGTCTCTTATTTTTTATTGTATTATGCAACATTATTTTGTTGTGAGGGTATGCTTTTATTCAAATTTGATGTGGTCACAATTTTACTTGTTTATATTTTATTTGATGATGATAGCTTGTTGCTAAGAGCATGTATGCAGAGCTGATTTGTTGTTGAGCATAGCGTCTTTGGATCTAGTTTGAAAATAGATGAAAGGAGGTCAACATAGTGTTGAGTAGTAGTGACTTCATGGAGTGGAGTAGTGATATCGAAGCTTCAACAAAAGGAACAAGTTTGTCATCCAATGGTAGTTGGATAGTACAATCAGAGTTTGGTGAGGATCATTCATCGTGGTGGCCTTTAGCAAATGGTATTACGTAGATCTATAGAGAAAAAATTCTTCCAAGCTTATAATTAGTATCAAGTCTCCTAGCCAATGGGTGATGGAATTTTGTATATGAGGTTGAGTCTCCATGCTAATGGGGGTCAAAAAGCTATGTAAAAGACCAATTGCTTGAATAATAGAAAGTCAAAGTAGAGAAATAACAACAAGGGTGGTTTTTCTCTCTGAAGGTTTCCATCAAAAATTTTGTTTCTTATGTGTGATTGATGTGATGTGGCTTTAATGTGTTGATTATTTTTACTCTCATGGTTATCTTGTTTTAGCTATTTATATGTTTATATGCATGGATAATATAATGTGTTGTTGGTGCATATATGTGTGATTTGATAATTGAAGTAATAATTGGAAAAAATTGTATATAGATCACACTATTGATTCAACCCCCTCCACCCCTTAGCAGTGCTCAAAGGTTTCAAACAATTGGTATTAGAGTGAGGATCATGCTTGCAACTTGATCGTTGGAGAGTAGATCTAGGATTTGTTAGTGGAAAATTGGATTTTTTTTTTTTGTAAGAATGGGAAAGAATAAGAGGACACAATTTCCAAAAAGGAATGGCCTTCAAAATAAGGAATCTCAACCACAAGAGTCTCATCTTCTTAGTGCAAGAAGTTCAACAAATAATGTGAAAAAATAATCCAAATGTACAACTGTTAATCATTTTCTTTTGAGTTACAGTTTTGAGGATTCAGATTTTGATCATGCTCAATTGCCTAATGTAGATGAAAATGATATTAAGTTTCTTAGAGCTAAGATTTCTAAACTAAGAGTTTCATGCAAGGATCAAGAAAAATAATGCATATTTGTGATGATAAGGATGCCAAACCCATGGAAAACATTGTCAACTTAAGTATTAAGTTGGCAGAATTTGAAAGGGTAGAGGAAGGCATGAAGAAATGATACAAAGAGAAGGAATATAAGTGTGAGAAATTAGAAGTTGAAGTGGCATCCTTGAGAAAGCAACAAAATATGGAGAAGAGTATTGTGGCCTTGGATAATTTTCTTGAGATACAAGGATTACCATTTCATAAATATAGTCTTGGACTTTAAAAGGGTTAGTCTAGTTTGCATGCAAGTAAACACACCAAAGAAGAACCCAAGAAACTTGTACCAAACCATACCAATAGTAAAAGTGAGATCTAAGGAAACAAGAAGTAGAGCCAGTAGCTGAATAGAAAAAAAGAAAAGGACCAATGGTAGAAAAATAAGCAGAACCAGCGGCCAATCAAGCAGCAAAACCAGCAGTAGAAAATAAAATATCAAGGAGCACCTACATTCGTAAGATGTTTTTCTCGTATAGATGATCATGATAGATTTTTAATGTTTCAAAGGAATCAAAGTCCTTTTTTCCCTTTTGTGCATATTGTAGAATGTTACAACTATCACAAGTTTGGGCATATTGCAACAAATTGCTAGAGCATAACGTATAGTCCAAATCAATAGATATTCCAACAAGATAAAAAACCAAGGAGAATGGATAACATGTATACTTGTTATTTCTATGGTTACTACTACTCATGCCACCTACTTGGTCATAAGGAAATAGATTTCAGGTCTAACCAATGGAGGAGAAGAACATTTCATGCAAGGTTTAGATATGGCAAGAGCACTAGGAGATTTTCTCCTCTTGGCCATGTGGAGTGCTATATATGCCATATATTTTTCCGTATGGAAAGAGATTGTTTGATGCCCCATTACTCAAGCCAAAATTGATAAAAGAAAAATAGGAAAAGGGGACCTACCAAAAAACTAGTGAAGCAAGAAAGGAAGAAAGTGAAGGATGATAAGAAGCATCCCAGAACCATGTGGAGAAAGAAGGAGCAACATATCTTCAAGAAGTGAATAGAATTACCTCCTACAGTCCATGATTATTTCTTGCATACTTATAGAGGACTGCATAATTCATGAGAGGTTCATAACCTCAGGGAGATTGTATGGTAGCAGTGTGGAAGTTTGAGGAGTACGAGTTATGGAAGCAACGCTTGATGATTTCTTTTGAGCCTCTTACACATTCAAGTCCATAGGATCAGCTTGCCTCTTGGAGGTGTATTGAGCTCAGGGGAAGACATGTATGGTATGATGTTTACCTAGATTATTTGGCACATACTTCATTGTTTTCACTTAGTTATTTGCAGAAATTTTGTATATGTTTTCAAGAGTGAAAATAACACATTTTCATACATGTATATGCTTTTGTTTCCACTAACATTTGGTTGAAAAGGTGTGGAACCATGCATAGATTTTGATCATTACTTCAAGATTTATTAAGATGACATGAGACATGGATTAGCCATGTATGTGTTGTCATACGGTGATTACTACAACCCTGTATTTGTGATTGTATAATCATTATGTAGTTGTTGAGAGTCCAATCTTTAATATGATGAGTCATCATGATGATAGGCTTGTTATGGAGGAGTATAAAGAGTTTGTTTACGAGCCACGTGTATGGGCTAATGATGATGTAATCATCATGATGTATTATGTATTTAAGTCTTTGGTCCATAGGAGATGATCATGGGAGCTATGTGTTTCATTGAAAATATATGAATAATGGTTATGGAGTCATGTACTAATGATGTATTATCATTTAGGTCTTATGGTCATGAGTCATGAGGTCTTTTTCTGGTCACATATTGGTCACACATGAGATCTTTTATCACTACTACAGCCATGTATTTATCACATATATGTCACTTAAGTCATGGTTATGTGGAGTCTTAGCCCATATGGTGATTCTATTTGTCATAGGAAGCATTGTTTGCAATGAAACTCATTTCAGCTCAACAATTGGTATTTCTACAACCTGGAGATGGCATGTGTTTTCTCTTGTTACTTCCGCCATACATTGTTGGCATTATGATCCACATGGAGGTGTTCATGATATAACTCATACTATGCTATGATGGTGGGGACCTTGGCCTAGTGTGATGAGATATCTTGGTAGTTGTTTCTATGTAGCCATGGGGGAGATTGTGTGTGATTGCCTCATGTGGATGTTATTACATCATATGATGATGCATTTTATGATGTTTCTATGAGGAGGAGTGATGATTTGATGCTTATGTGCATATTGATGCATGAACTTGATGTTTCTCATAGTTTATATTTATTATGATGATGTTGTAGATGATTTTTATGGTTTCCTTATGTTAGCATGTTACTGCTTGATGCTAGTAGTTGTTGGTTGGTATTCTTCTCTAGATGATGATTGGTTCTATACGCTGCTTATTAATTATGTGGAGGCATGGACAATATTTTATGCATTATATTTTAGCCATGTAAAGATGTATTAATCTAGTTCTTGTGCTTCAGTTCTTCCTTCCTATTGATATGGAGTTGACCCTTTTCCATTTATGTCAAAGGGGGAGAGAATTTGGATGGATAGAGATCAACCTCACATGTTTTTGAGGTTGACATCAATGCCAAAGTGGGAGTTTGTTGGAATTCTAGTATTGGAATTGATGTTAACATGGTCATGGTGCTAGTTCAGTTGACATTAGGTTGATTGTGTTGACATTGATGTCAACAATATGATGTCACCCATGTTGGTTCGTGTTGCCATGTGTTGGCATTGATGATTGATCAAATGATGAAATTGATGGAGCATGATGGTCTTGGAGGATTTGACATGTGCACTGATAGACATGACATGATGGTTTGTTGATGTTCCAAGCTAGTTGGATGGTGTTGCTATAGGTAGAGGATGCTTCTACATGTTGATCATACATAACTACATATGTTGGTGATGGTTCATGGCACACCAATTGAGTTGTCAACTAGGTATTTATTAGGTATTCATGTATATTCTTATGAGGATTCTTGTGGTAGTGATGTGATCGCTTGATGATGGCGTTATAGAGGTGTTGCAGGTCTCGTTAGAGGTGTTCCAACTTGTTGATAGGTTTGATGGAAAATGGAGGACTTGTTCGCACTTTTGCCAAACTTTTTTGTTGGTCCTTGTAGGTCAACTTGGCAATGACACTTGGGAGGCATGTTTGATCTACTTTCATATATTTTAGAGGAAAATGGAAGAGTTTTGGTTTCACAAGAGATGGAGAATATGTTCCAATAGGTGGTAGAGGGTATGTGTTGAAGGTTTCATATTTTCGCTTATGTGATGCCCTAGTTGCTCCCTTACAGGCTCATGAGAGAGATTGAAAAGTCTCAGTCACACTAAGGCAAGCCTGTGAGAGCAACTGGAGCTTATGGTTGAGTTTAGACAGTGCGAAGCATGCGACCGCGGTATTTCATGGGATTTTCCTTGCATTCCTCATGCTGTTCGGAAGGAAATTAACTTAGAAATTCCTAAAGGCTTCCAGAATTAGTGAAAAAGGATGTAAATGGTTTGAAAGGTTCTCTCATGATGTGAATGAATTTAGTGGATAATTTTTGGTGTTAGTGGATTGATTTTTTCCAATTTGTGCACTTTTGATCCTAACCCCAAACTCAATTTCGCTCTACAGGTTATACATTCTTGTATTGCGAGTTTTATGGCTATTGATTGAGTTATATGTTGAGTGTATGTGTGGAGCAAAGACTGAATAGAGAGATTGTCCTTTAGACCATGAGTAGATCCTAGATGCTTCAGTCTATGAGTGTTATTGAATGAATAATGAGTAGATCTAAATCATGTTGTAGAATGGATCAGAATTGAAGCTGTTGGAGTAGATTTTGTTTAGTGAAGTTTTGTATGTTGTTGGGTAGTGTTTATGTTCATGATTCTCCCACTTGTTTTATGTAGGAGTTGTTTATGCATTTGGCACATAGCCATAGTGTCTCTTGTTGCTGATTGTATTATGAAACATTATTTTTTTATGAGGGTCTGATTGCATTCATATTTGATGTCGCCATAGTTTCACCTGTTTATCTCTTATTTGATGATGATAGCTTGCTGCTGAGAGCATATATGGAAAGTTGATTTCTTTTTTAGAATAGTGTCTTGGTATCTAGTTTGAAAATAGGTGAAAGGAGGTCAGCATAGTGGTGAGGACCAGTGACTTCATGGAGGTGGAGTATTGATATCAAAGCTTCAATGAAAGGAACAAGTTTCTTATCCAATGGTATTTGGATATTATAATTAGAGTTGGGTGAGGATCATTGATCCTGGTGGCCTTCAGCAGATGGTAGTTCATAGACCCAGAGAGAATAGAGTCTTGCAAGCTAATTAATAGTATATAGTCTCCTAGTCTATGTGTTTTGGAATTTTCTATATGAGGTCGAGCTTCCATACTGATGGGAGTTAGAAACCTATGTAAAAGACCTATTCCTTGACTGATAGAAATTCAGAGTAGAGCAACAACATCAAGGGTGGTTTTTCTCCGAGAAGGGTTTCCACCAAAAATCTTGTGTCTTATGTGTGATTGATGTGATGTGCTTTTGATGGGTTGATTATTGTTCCTCTTATGGTTATCTTGTTTTAGTTGCTTATATGGTTATATACATGGAAAATATAATGTGTTGTTGGTGCATATATGTGTGATTTGGTAATTGAAGTAATAATTGGAAACAATTCTAAATAGATCACTCACTGATTCACTCGCCCCCCCCTTCAATAGTGCTCAAAGGTTTGTAACGGGGGGTTTTCTCATAGAGAAGCTCGTAATTTTATTCTCTATTATGGATGTGGAAGCCTATACTATCATTTTTATGGAGTGAATTACAATTTTAGCATTCATGAGAATAGTTGCACACATTCCATTCTAGATCAATAAAAGTTTAGTGATTTTGGGATTTTGGGTCATCACGATAATATTAACTTATTTGTGATGTGGTGGTATTCCATTTAGGAATTCAAGGTAATTTTCGATGCACACAAACATTTTGATGAAATGTTTGATCATAACTACTTATAGAAATTATTTCTCATTTTTTAGGTTTAAGGCCTGTGCTTTATAACTTATATGGAGTGGACTTGCACTAAGGGATCCATACCTCAAACAATATTCATATCATGATCAAACTTCTCCTAAGAAATTAGTTTCCATGGGGGTGATTGCAATATAAATCATATTATGTGGAGGAGACAAAGTATAGATTAAAGTATATTTAAATGATTCCTATGGCTCTACGACACTTCTTTTACAAAGGTAAACAACTAGAGGACTTCCTAAATTATATGATTATAAAATTTGCAAGGATTCAATTATTATTTTGGCAGTGTGTTTAATTGGAGGGGATGTGGGGCTAGGGGTTCCATCATCTTAAAAAATATTTTTGTTCAAGGATGCAATTAAATCACAAGGATTTTACTTAATGATCTTGTGGCATAACACGTGCATTCATGGAATATTAATGAATACTCCTAGTTCATTAAGTATTGATAAATATATCTCAAAATCATTCTTTTGAACTATCCTCCCAATACATCTTCCCAATTACAAACCCTTATGTTTACTACAGACCATTTTTTATGCCCCTCAATATCAATAAAACCCCTGGCACCTTACACCTCTCCTTCAATACATATAATATATTGAATTTATTCTTCACAATTTTAAAACCCCATTTATGAATGAACATGGTAAGATATTGGAACAAGGGGAAGCCACTGTGGGTTAAAATCAACCCTCTCCTTGAGTAACTCAATATGGTACTATGCTTAGTCCTCAATTAGTGGAAAAATATGACAAGGTGCCAACATTAGAGGTTCCCAACTTGGTTGTCATTAATTTCTTATCGTATTATCAAATTTATGCGATAATATGTCACTTCAACAAGTTTTGGCCCCGCATAATGAATTTTGTACATGGATTTTTGCAAACTTGACCAAATAATGTGAAGTAAAATTTTGTTCCAAATAATTCCTTATTTTTTAGTTTACAAGTCACAATGATTGTTAGAAATAATAGAATGAAAATTTCCATAGCTATTGATATTCGAGGAATTTTTTTGGATGAAACATTTATATCCTATCCGATGTTTCATATGGACACCCCACCCTTCATCAAGGACCATAGAATAAAGAATGATAACAAAAGAGTGCTAATGGGCCTTAAATAACATAAAATAAATTAGCCATTAGGGGTAAAATAATAACTAAATCAATGTAACCATTAAAGTAAAAGCCAAAAGGGGGGTAAAAAGTAATAATTAAATCAAGGAAGTTGTTAAAGGTCAAGTCAAGAAGGGGGAGAGTCAAATAAACAATAAAATGTTGACCTAAACAAATAATTGAATTCTTTTATTTAAATATTAAAATAATAATTCAAATAATAACCAAATTAAAGAAGGAATAAAAATATTAGGAAGAGAGAAAGGGGTGGAGAGGGGGAACAAAGGACCAAAATACATATTTACATAGGGGGGATTAATGATTAAGATAAGGAACCAAACAAGCAGAAAGGAAAAAGGTTGTGAAATTTGAGTAAGGAGAATGGAACGAATAGTAAAAGGGGAAAACAAGATTAAATTATAAAGGAAAAACAAATAAAAATAAATTTGCTGAAAAGGAAGGAGAAGAATAATTAACATAAGATTGAAATAAAGGAATAACACATAAGGAAATGAAAGAATAAAATAAAGGAGATGAAAATAGAAGGTATCAGGGGATGGGATTAATAATATTTATTGAGAAAGGTGATGGATAACATGCTTTCAATATTGGCTCAATTTGAAACCATCTTCTCTATAGATGATCTGAAAATAAAAAACTTGAAGGTTTCTTGAAAATGTTTGCAAGCTAGCTTATGTCTTTTGGGCAATGGATCAGAATTGCAAAAGAACATAAACTTAGAATTTTTTAGTTAAGTTTTATAGATATAACCAGATAGAAATAGACAATATGCAGCATCACACAAAAAAAAATTGATGACGGAGTTCACCCCTCCTGGGCTACTTCTTCAGGTCCAGCCTCCAATGTTGGCCCTTTATATTATATGCTCAAAATGTTAGTTACATCAACATACAATGCTCAAATCACAAAAATATTGTTGCCATTTTGTCTTGAACACCCAAAAAACCTATGTAGGATCTTCTTGGGCTCAAAAACATTCCAAATGGCCAAGCTAGGCCGCCTTCTTCATTTCTCTGCTATTTGTCTTACAAAATAATAAAAATAGAAAACTGGGAAACATATTCCTCCTTTGGATGTTCTACCAACAGATAAATTGGTGTGATTCCAGAGTGAATTCCATTGTTAATTATGCAAATTATCAAATGGATAATCACGCCAATGAGGGCCATGTGCATATTCCTTAGCTTCTAAGATGGTCATATGGGGTCTGTGTGCCCAGGGGAATAGACCAGAGGCCACATGCTCGATGGCGTTCGCACTCCTAGTCATATTACCTGTCTATATGCCCTTGGGCAGGGGTGTAGGTAGGATGCCACATCTCTTGCCCCTCCATTTCCATAGCCAATGGATACATGTGTGTGTTGGGACCGGGGGTTGGGCTAACCTCCTGCCCGCTCTGCCTCTGCTTATGACACAATTAATTTTTCTTTTAATATGCCCTGGGGCTAGGGCTTACCACCCACTCCTCTCACCTTACTCTATGGGCATGTTACATATGATATGACCAAGGTTGGGGCCATGTACCTCGGTCCCTCCCGCCAATGCCAAAACCATGTTAATTCAAACATAAATGGTGCCCATTGTATGGTAAGAACCAATGGCACGGTAGAACGATGCGACTATTGGTTAGTTGTAGTGAGGTCACGTGTTCAATTCTCGTGGGGTCAGTCTGTAATAGCCTTGCTGAGAATTCCATGTAAAAAGATAATAAAGGCAAAATAATAGCCATCGTATATGCGATACTTATTCCAAGTTGAACGTTGGGAAAGACATCCTAGTGTGGGCATTCATTTGGTTATCAATTTCTAAGGAAATTGGAAAAGGCAATGGATAAGGCTTTGGAAAGGAAAAATGACATTTTTGACAAATTTATTTATGAAAATAATGGAAATTAGGAGAAAAGGGAGGTGAAACATCATAGGTTGCATGTGAGGAGGAAGTTGAAGGAAAATAAAGGAAAATGAAGAAAATATAGACGTCATTCATAAAAAGGATTTTGAGGATCAGCTGGTAGCCTTTTTTCAGTTCAGTATTGGAGCTCTCTCATTATTCTATCTCTCTCTCATTCTTGGACACTTAGAGTTTTCTTGGAGCACTCTTGGAGAGTGTGGCATACTTAGATTTTTGGAGCAAGAAGGAAAAGGAAGAGAAGGAAAGCACAAGAGGACATTGGGATCAGCAGATACAATGAGTTTTTCTTGTAGGTACTAAGTTGCATGTATGTTTTCCTCACTAATTTTGTCATGCATGTGGTTTATTGATCATGATCTGTCACTAGCATGGAGGATTTCCTAGATTGATAGTGGATTGCCTAGCCTTACCATTTCCTAGATAGCCATGGATATTATAGGTTTATTTACTTATTTTTTTTTTGGTTGGTTCTCATGTTTCCTTAGCTTGTCTTGAGTTACCAGTTCCTAAAGCCTTGGTTAGACAAACACTCTGGAGCCCTGTAATAGCTTTGGTTGAGTTACTAGTCCTGTAGCCTTGGTTGGAAAAATGCTCTAGAGCCCTTGGTGGGTTGAGTTACTAGTTCTGGAGCCTTGGTTGGACAAACTCTCTATATTCTGGTGACAACTATGGGTTGAGTTACTAGTCCTGGATCGTTGGTTGGAACAAACACTCTGAAGCCCTGGAAGGCTTTGGTAAAGACCAATATGATGATGGTTTTGTGATGTCTAATCGTGAGGTGGAATAATTATTTGATGGGTGGAGGTGGATGGCCTCTGGAAGCCCTATATGGTTTTGGATTGATATGTTCTATGAGATCCAACATTCATGATTGGAATATGGCACGGGGGTGAAAGGTTGAAGAGAGGTTTGGCTCAACCATTCTACAGTTAGGTGGAATGTGGAATTCCCATCCCAGGTTTGTATTTTACATCATTAATATGAGGTTATTTGTACTTGTATTTATATGAGTATTATACTACTTTATATGTGGACTATATGGCAGTGATTTCCTTGGTGTTTCTATTGCTATTATGTTGGTTATGTATGAGTTTTATGACAATAACTATATATGGCTCTCATCATGTTTTTACTAGTAAATGAATGAACAATGTATCTATGACCTAATGGATGAAATGACAACTAATGCATTGAGGCATCAATTTCTCTTAGTGATTATCAGCTAAGTATGAGACCCATATGCCCAGATCTATTATTTACACCTATAGACTACATATTCGTGATATGTTTGATGACATGCTTTTCAAGGCTAGTAGGGGTCCAGTCAAGGTCTTATTCAAGTAATTTCATTATTATAGTCATTTCCTTGCTATCTTACTGTTCTAAAGGTGTCATTGAATTCTGGGCAATGACCTGGGATCTAGGTCTAAAAAAGTGGCTCAAATCCCAGGTATGCTCGCACAACACTAAGACAAATAGCCCTTGGACATTGACATGTATTTTCATTAGAGTGTCTAGAGCCTCATGAATGTTGGAAGGGATACAAAATGGGACCATATAGGGCTCAAGGGGTCCAAAATGTTAGTGGGACACAAGGGCTGGTTGGCAGAAAGGTTGGGTTGGTTCTTGAGGGTGCTAATGTTGATGTTAAAGGTTTGTATGATGTGTTTCCATTTGTTCGACTTCCTTAATGTGACTTAGGGCATTGAATCATATCATAGTGGCATCTCATCACATGTTTACCCTAGTTGGTCAGTTGCTTGGGTAGATATGGGAGGAGAGTATTACATGGTTAGACCCTAAACAATTTTTTTGCACAGAACCCAAGGGCCACATGGTGCCTCCTGGTCAATCCACCCAAAGACCAACTACCAATAAAATTTTTCCACCTAACCATGTATGATATGCCACGTGCTAGCATGGGAATCGAATATCTAAACATTGTTTTTGCCCAGTTAGCCTACTAACATCAGTGACATGTCAATGTACTGTCTACCTATTCAGCAACCCAATTAACACTGCAAGTTGACTTTTTAGCTATTTGCCAAAAGCTTTAGAATGTGATAACTTTCACATATGGTGTCAGATTGAGGTGATTCAAGCATCATTGGAATCAGAACAATGAGGTATATGATTTGGAACTAGTATAGAGTGATTTTGAGAATTTTTATTTTTTAGCATATTTTTTATCCCCTGAACCATTCCTCCCCACTAGAAGCTTATGGAGCACCGAAAGTCTATTTTTACTCAACAAGTAAGTGAGGGTACAAGTCCCTCAATTTTTTGATCTCAATCTACCTTCCTTTGCTTGGATTGGTACCTTTGATCCCCACTCAAAGATACTCCACATTGCCTCTGTGTGAAGTCCTGATTTTCCTGTCAAGAATTGTGTCTTCCTATAATGCATCTAAATATTCAAGAGAAAAATATTCAAGAATCTAACATTCTCTTCATGATAATAAATCATTGGAAGCTCATAAAATCTCAAGTTTTTGACATTCACAAAAAAATAAATTTGCATATAAGGTGGAAAATCTAATTGTAAAGCATTGTTACCAATATTTTCCAAGATTTTGAAAGGATCGTATCTAATTCTCTTTAGCTTTTTACCATCACCTTGAAGTCTTTCCTTTCTTACATACAACCAAAATTCATCTCCCATTTGGAAACCATGATCAAATCAATGTTTTTCATGCCTTGCTTCATACTTTGCTTTTCTTTTCTCAAGCTTCCCTTGTACACTTTCATGCAGTAGATAAATTTGTTAAATGAAATGTTTGGACTTTTCCACATTGCTATGTCCATCTACTACAATATATTTACAAAAGAGGAAATCCAAAGGAGACTTTGGAAAATAACCCAAACATGCTTCAAATGGAGATACTTGTCTAGATGAGTGCTTGATACGATTATAGGCATGTTGGATGTAATGGATATGCACATCCCAAAGTTTAGGATGCTTACCACAATATCCATGAAGGAGATGTAATATTTTTTTGTTTACCACTTCTATTTGGCTATACGTTTGTGAGTGAAATGAGGTGATGTTCTTCAACTTAGTGTCCATGAGTTCCCATTAACTTGACCAAAACTTCTCGACAAATCGATAATATCGATTAAAAATAATAGAAGTGAGCAACCCTAAGAGAACACATACATTTTGGAAGAAACTTTTTGTAGTTTGTTCAAATCTAACTTGTTTCATACATGCCATCAACACACACATTTTTCTAAAATGATCCACAAAAACATATTCATGACCTTTTCTTGACATTGATATACCCACTAAAAAATCCATAGAAATACTTTCCCAAGGACGAGAAGGAATATGAAGTGGAATGTACAAACCCAATTTCATATTGCTAGGCTTTCTAGTAACACACATGGAACATCCCTTTACATATCTTGAAACAATTTCATTCATGTGAGGCCAATAAAATTTCCTATGAATTTGTGCAACTATTTCTCCTACACCAAAATGACTAGCAATAAGAGAAGTGTGGCCTTCCCTTATGACATTGACTCTTTCACCTTGTGGAACACATAAATTACAAATATGATACATCAAATTGTTATCAACATGATAATCCAACTCTTCAACATGATTTCCTTGAATCAAAGTTTCATACACATCATTAAAATCGTCATATTGATCATATTGTTCAATATAACTTTCATGCATGATTGAGTTATGCTTGAGAATGATAGATGCATTAACAATAGGCCCTGATAACATATCAACAACTTTGTTGTATATACCTTTCTTGTACCTGATTACCAAATGAAATTGTTGTAAGAATCCCATCAACCTGAAATGTCTAACTTGTTGCAGCTTGGTTTGTGATTGTCAATATTACAAAGGTTGATGGTCAATATCAATAATCGTATCTTTACCCATCAAATAGTGCTTCCATTTCTTCACGCTTTGTACCAAAGCGTAAAACTCTTTATCATAAGTTGGTTCATTACTACATTATTAAATGTTTCAAAATGATAACAAATAGGCTTAACATGCTGCATAAAAATTGCTCCCATGGTATAATAACTTGCATCAGTTTGAATCTCAAATGGATGCTTTAGATATGCAAGTGCTAGAACTAGTGTTGTACTGATTTTCTATTTCAATGTGTTAAAAGCTTTCTATTTCTTTCCTACCCACTGAAAGACCTGTTTCATACTTTTCAAAGCATGTAATGGCGCTGAAATGAGTGATAAGTTAGCTATAAATTTTATCCAATATTGGGTTGCTCCAAAAAAGCTCCTAACTTCTGTTACATTGTTGGGTTTAGGACAATTCACAATTACTTCAACTTTTGAGGGATCATTTTTCAATTCACCCTTCCTACAATATGACCCAAATAAACCAAAGAGGTTTCCCCAAATTCACACTTAGACATCTTGAAATAGAACTTCTCTTTTTTCAAGACATCTAAAACTTGTTTCATATGCTTGATATGCTCCTCACAACCCTTACTAAAAATAAGAATATCATCTAAAAAGACTGTGACAAAATCATTAAGGAATGGTCTCAACACATCATTCATAACTCTCATGAATGTTGTAGGTGCATTGCAAAGACCAAATGACATAACTAACCATCCCAATAAACCTTGTTTTCTCTTAAGAGAGTTTTTCAAATATCATCTTCAACAATCCTTATCTGATGCTAACTGATTCTCAAATCTAACTAAGTAAAGTAGATAACATCCTTTAATTGGTCTATCAAATCATCAATATGAAGAAGAGGATAAAGATTCTTTATGATGATCTTATTCAAAGCTCTAAAATATAGACACATGCACCATGTACCATCCTTCTTTGGAACCAAGACAATAGGAGACCCACAAGGATATGTGTTAGGCTCGATGACCCCTTTGTCAATTAGATCTTGAATTTTCTTCTTTATTTCTGCATTCTCCAAAACTGACATTCTATACATGACAAATACATGACAATTTTTGAAAGTGATGTAACTTGTTGCAAATTAATCTCATCTTGGGTTCCTCTTTTAGGAGGAAACCCTTCAGGTTCCTAAAACATCTTATCATAAGTGTTAACAAATTCAACTAAATCATGATTGAATTTAGAATCACATATTTTGAAACCTTCAGATTCAATAAGATATTTATATTTAATCATCAACAACTAAAAATTATTACAATTATTAACAATCCTTTTCATATGACCAACACTTTCAAGAGATAAGTTCATCTTCTTGTGATGTGGTCTAACAATGCACTCAAATCCATCTTTAAAAAGATGATATTTATTCTCATGATGATATAATATGAATTTCAGTTCATACAAGTATGGACTCCCTAAAACAATTCCACATATGTCAAGTGGTACAACATCAAGCTCTGCCTCATCAATAAAGTTTGCACTGATGGCGAATTTGAGTTTACAGTTTCTTATCACTTGCAATTTGGCATCTTCACATACCCCACCCAAAGGGTAAGGTTTAGTGTGAGGTGTGGTCTCAAAGTTTAGTTGCTTGATAATAGCTTCAGAGATAAGATTGACTTGGGATCCACTATCAAATAATGTATAACCTTTTGTATTTTTTGTAATGACCCTAATATGGAAAATCTCACTTCTTTCTTTATCATATTGAGACTCAATAGGTTTACTAGAAGAAATAGTACTTGCAATAGAAGATTTATATTTAATTCCCATGGCCGTGATTTTGGTTTTGTCACCTGAATCAAATCCTAGATCTTGTTGAGCTATTGCAACAATATGTTGTTTGCCCTTGTTATTGAACTTCTTTGGTGTCATTTCTGGATGTAGTTTCCAAAAATGATCTTCATCATGCCTTCTTTTGTGCAATGTTTATAGGTATGTTTCTCTTTGTTTTTCTTGACTGTATCATTGTTTTTTCCTTTTCCTTTAAATGTCCCCTTTCCTTTGTCTCCAAACTTATATGGCTTCTTTCTAGTCTCTTGAGGAACATTCTTGCCTATTTCTTCTAAATGATTTTCCTGAACACATACTTTATCTATATTGGTGGGATTAACCATAAGTATATTATGTTTCAAATAACTATGTAATCCACCTATGTATTTAAGGAGAGTGTCTTGTGAAGACAAATAAAAACTCAAGATTAAAGCTCTTCTTCTAAATTCTTGTGTGTAACATTGAACACTCTGACCTTTAGCCTGTCACATTTTTTATGAATCAATAACTTCTTTTTGCATATAAGTTAATGGATAAAATTTTCTTCTTAATGCAGCTATAAAATCATTCCAAGAAGAGATAGTTTTACCACTTTTCATCAAATATTCTTGAGTTATAACCTCCCACCAAATGAGGGCTACACTTTCCAAGAAAAGAGAAGAAAACTGGATATTTGTGACATCATCATCAATCTTTTGAATTTAGCAATAGACTTCAATTTGATGTACTCAATTATCAAAATTTTCGGCATTTACTTCTCGACTGTACATAGGCAATTCAAACTTGACATCAAGCTTAAGTAGAGGAGACATAACATGTCCTTTTGGAAATCTAAGAGGAGTATGTCTAGGTGTAATTGAAGGAG
>APFE030474784.1:0-18112 GCA_000404065.3 Pinus taeda
TATATATATATAACGTGTCCTGTTCCAGGGGGTCAGCATGTCCGAATCCGACACCACGAATCTCGAATCCTACGTGTCCCGAATCCCCGTGTCAGGTGACTTAGGTTGCAGTAGTAGCACAGCAGTTGGTGGACAACATTTCAGACATCAACAGCACAAAGAACGATATTATGAAGTCAGGGTGATTCTTCAATTGGACGCATTGCTAGAGCACATTCCTCGCTAAAAGGGAGTGTTGATTTCTGGTAGCATCGGATGTGCTCTAAGTCTCAAATTTTGCAGGGAGGCTTGGGCACATGTATTCCAAAGAACCCAGAAAGCATTTTGGGAAATTCCACCCAGAGAGAGTTTTATTAAAATAATTAATTATTTTTAATGGGTCTCTAAGTATAACTTAGGAAATTAAAATAATTAATGGTTATTAATCTAACTATGGGTGTAACTTCTAGAATAAGACGAGGATCAAGTAGAAATGATCTTAGCCATTGATTATCTTCTAATCAGGGTCGTTGAATGTCAACAAGAAGATTACTTAAGGAGGCTTGAGGGTCATTCGGAAGACACACAGAGAGTTGATCAGTGAGATCAAATTGCTGAAGCTAGAGGTAACGCAATGATTTGTAGTGATCACGCAGAGAGGGGCAAAGGGAGTTTTGGCTGTTGGATCTGCTCCGGAGCCAAGAATACTCAACAGAGAGGCAGAGAGACACACAGAAGAGGCAGCGCAGAGGCCAACGAGGGTGACGCAGAGCCAAGAAGGGCCCACACAGAGCAGCACAAATCCTTCACACAGAACTTTGAGATTCGCTGGGAGGCTGACATTCTGAGCTGGGAGGGCTGGAATCACCTCCTGAGAAGAAAATCAATTCCCAACAGAGGTGATGCAAGGTCATAGAGGCTGACGCAAGCCCACGCAGGGGCAGCGCAGAAGTATCCGGGGAACTCGTTGGTTCAGTTGTTGAATCAGCCAGGACTTGCAGTGTAGAGTGAGGTAATCTCACTAATTTCTTCTGCCGAGTGATATTCTCTATATTGGATTGCCAGCAAGGGATCCAGAGGTTGTATTCAGAATTACCTCTGCTTAATAATAAAAACCCTCAGATCTACTGCACCGGTTTTCCCGCATTAGGTTTTTCCGGGGACGTTTGTCCAAAAACAACTATCATTTGTGTTATATTTCTCTATTGTTCAGTCTCTTGTTTCGGCATATAATTTAATTGGTGTAGGTTGCAGTGTATGTATTTCGATGTTTGTCGTAGGACACTGCAAATAGCTTGTTCATGTAAATCCTCTGTTACACGGGAACCGCTCCCTAGAGGTGGGAAACTCGTTCTAGTGGTTCCTGTGCTCCCAGAAGATTTGGAACTGTATGGGAACGTTCCCTTTTCAGTGGGAGCTACAATGGGAGCTTGGGAAAGTTGCAGGAGCTTTGAAGACTGTTTTTTTGGAGTTCTCGCATTCCCTGGGATTGGGGAATACAAAGCATGTAGACAAATATGTTGAATTGCCCACAAAACATGAGCCTTTGTTGAAACCTTCGCAGTAAGCAAAGACATCCTTAACACCAATATCCTTAATTGAGAAACTGGAGCAATCTCTTGATGGGTTAAGGAAGCGTGTAACACCTCAATGTAAGGGCGATATCTGGGATGTCATGCTGATGAATATTTATTTTGTTGTTTATGTATATGTATCGCAAAATATTGTGTGCATATTGTATGTGGCAGTCAATGCTTAACCATTAGAGTTGTTGTTCTTTTTCTCATAAGAATAACTAGAGAAACATAGGTAAAATTGTTCCTTTGTATTTTTAAGGTAGATTGTTTCAAATATTGGTCATGTGTCAAAGCACTGATAATGAACTTGACATTTTAATATTTTATATATATATAAAAGGGAGAGACTCAGGAAGAGAGACACCCAGAGAATATTTTTATATATAAGAGAAATTATATATATTAAATTGATTTTAATATTTGAATATCTTGATTTAATAATATTAATTTTGATTATTTATATAATTCTATTTTTTTTATTTTTAATTTTTTTTTTATTATATAATATTACCGTTCCCGATTAGCTGTTTCCTGTAAATTTTGGGAAAACCTCTAGCCGTTCCCGACACCCGTACCCAAGTTCCCAACGTTCCCACGTTCCAGAAACTCATGCAACATAGTGTAAATCTAATAAGTATGAGAAATACCATCAGTTGTTGCAGTAGGGATTCCGGGTTTAGGAATTTTCACATAAAGGGCATTGACTCTTCCTTGTATATATAACTTATTTCCCATTAGTACAAGCTCAATCCTTCCCTTGAACAAGTTGTTATATTCAGGTTCTGTTTATTTATGGGCTCATTTGTTGTGTCAGTTATCTTGCCCCATCTAAGCCATATCGATGTTATGTTGGAAATTCAATTGTATACATTCTTGAAGGTGACTTGAATAATAGAATCGTACATTTGGCCTGATGATTGCATTTACTAATTAGGATGTGTATTGCTAAGGTGTTGTTAGGCAGTCTGATCCGCAATTAATTGTTATCACTATGTTTAAGATGATGTTGTTTATAGCCCCAAAGGGCAGCTCAATTGGTGATCCCATGATATGAAGTACTACATAAGTTATGAGATTCAAGGTTCAAATCCCCCCGATTAGCCTGTGCCTGTGGGAGGGCATACATAGTCACCTAGAGTTTATAGTAGTAGCAGTCGGAATCGACCCCATGTCATGCAAGTATGAGCCCAGCCCAGTTGCTGATTCCTCTAGAAACAAAAGAAAGAAAGATAATGGTGTTTATTAGTTTACATATTCATGTATGTGTCCTTGTTGGTAGGATCAATGAGAATTCAAAGAAATTAAAGAAGGAATTGATGAGCACAAATCCCTTCAGTGAAAATTATTTAAATAAAAAGTTATTGGGATAATAATTCAAGAAGCTTGATTTTGACTAGAATGCAGACGTTTCACACATATAAATCAGTTTAGTCAAGATCATAGTAACTGTTGATCAACCAAGTATTTATATCTCTTGTATTTATTTGTGTTGCTCATAAATTTGGAAGCAACGGAAATATAATCAACTGAAATGGTAGTGCCCTGGATGGCTTTAGAGGTTACCTAATTGGGTTATAATCAGCAGAGTAACTAATGGACAAGGCACACAACATGTCACTTTGCTGCACTGATATAGCATCCACAACATATAATCACAATAAGAACAGCAACATCATACAGAATATTAAATAATCGAAATTTAATGTAAATCTAACAAAGCATGCATCTATAGTATACAAGCATGATTTGAATTTTGGAGACTGAGGTCATCCTGCATATTCTTAAAAAAATTCTCAAACATTTTCTTACCCATCCTGATAGTCCCAGTCCTAAGAATGATAATCAAGTATAATGGTCCATCCACCAAATATTCTGCATTGGGTTTACAATCCATTGAGTTGACAAAGAATTTACTGAATACACACACCTGACCATTTCAGCACATAATGCTCGCACAGAATTTGAGTTTGGTTTTGTCAGGATGAGCACAGACTGTGGAGGTGAGTCCCACTTCAGCGTGATCTTTATGCATCACATGTGAATCACAAACAAAATGTTGTAATTTTCTTTTAGTGCAAATTAAAGACATTCCATCAACAACAGTAGCAATAGTAATAATATGTTCAGCTCTGCCTCTAATTTTGAAAACCAATCAAAAACCTCAAGCAAGAAAAGAAACAAGCTCAGCATTCCTTTCGATACAGAAAAGAATTTCAACTCAAGACCAAAGTTCAAACAGATAATAAGTTTGTAAGAGGGAAAATTAGAATATTTATCTCTAGTTTTTTCATAAATTTCAATTTTTTAATGGTTCATCAGAGAATATATCAAAGTTTATTTGCTAAGGTAATTTCATACCTGTTTGCTGCTACGGACAGCAGTAGTAATGTTGCCACTCTCAAATGAGACAACATCATGCTTATGTTGTATGTTCTCCTCACCAACACAACCCCATGCAAGTGTAAAAGATGCCTGCCAATTAGTAAGAATGAGATTCTCCTTCAACCAAAGACTCAATAGAAAATCCTTAGGAATGTACTTCAAAAAAGATGCTACTAGAAGTAATTTACGTCGAACAACAGAATGTAGCATGTTATGAATAAAATATATACAAATAATATAAATAATGAATTGACCAATAATTAGTAGTGAATAGGCATGTCTATAAAGACATGACCTTTCGTGAAAGGGTACCTGCCTAGGTATATAAGCAGGCCCTCATCCTTGGGACTGTGCCAGGAGAACCACGTGTAGGCTGGAAGAATGGAAAGTACGCGACGAGGATGGTAAGAGAAAATCATCTCATACCTTCTGTACATCTCTTATATAATATATTATTGTGCTATCATGGATATTTATATATTTCAGATCTTCTGAGTATTCTCCTATTGTAATATTCCTAATGGAAATATACAATGCTAAACAAAGCAAACATAGCAGAGACACATACAAAAAAATTTAGCACATTTAACAATCAGAAATCTCCATGAACTGCACTGATCTGAGCCATTTTAATAATAAAGAAGAGGGTACAATGTGGTGTTGGAAAAAGCACACCTGGGCTTGCTCAAGGCAAACTATCTAAGCCCAAATAAACAATAAGAAATCCCTCTCAAAGCTGCTGCTGCTCTCTCCTGGCTGTGCGCTGAAACTACCCAGAAAATATGTTGCTGGCTGCAAGAACTGTTGCTAAGGCCTCCTTGGATGCTCAGAAAATTCTGGAAAATTAACCCCGTGCTTTCCACCAATAACCAAAAAAAACCCACGAAGGAATTGGCCAAATGTTGACCTTGGAATTTCGGCCCAATTTTCCCCTAACTCCTCTAGTTGTTGGTTGAGTTGGGACCCCTATTTGATTTCTCATAGCATCGGATGTGCTCTAAGCCTCAAAATTTGTAGGGAGGCTAGGACACATGTATTCCACAATACCCAGAAATCATTATGGGAAATTCCACCCAAAGGCAGTTTTATTAAAATAATTAATTATTTTTAATGGGTGCCTAAGTCTAAACTTTGGAAATTAAAATAATTAAAGGGTATTAATCAAATTGAAGGTGAAACTTCTAGAAGAAGATGGAGATTGAGTCCAAATAATCTGAGCCATTGATTAGAATCTACTATGGGTCGTTGATTACTCAACTGGAGGATTATAAGAAGGACTTCGATGGGCATTTGGAAAACACATCGGAGAGAGGTCAAGAGATCGAATTTCTCAGAGAAGGCAGCGCAGCAGTTGCTAGAGAATCGATCGAGGATATTTCTTACAGCAGGGGTAGTTTCCAGAAGGAAGTTTTCCTGGGCCAGAGAGTACAAGGTAGAGAGGGCAGAAAGACGTCTAGAGAGGCTGACGCAGGGCCATGCAAAGCTATGTTGTGGCAGCATAGAACTTCGGAGGGAGATCGAAATTATGCGAGGAACAGTCAAGATTAAGTGTCAAAGCTAGGGTGTGAGACCAGGAAGCCAAAGAGTTTAAGTTTCCAGCCAGCAGAGGATCAAAAGGAGGTGTATCGCAGTCCCAGCTGCAGTGACGCAGTGACTGCGCAGAGGATCAGAAGGAGGTGTAGCGCAGTCCCAGCGGCAGTGACGCAGTGACTGCGCGGAGGCTCAGCTCCAGTGCAGATCAATGTCGATTCTTCCAGTGACAAGGTGAGATCATCTCACTATTTTTTTGCCTAGTTTCTCTCGGTATCGGATAGCCAATTGGGCAACCAACGAACTATATTTAGAAAACTACTACTTAATAATACAAACGCTCAACTGCTGCACTGGTTTTCCCACATTAAGTTTTTCTAGGGACACTTGTCCAAAAATAACGGTGTCATGCGTTGTGTATTTCTTTCTTGCTCAGTTTCTTGTTTCTACATTTCTACTACAACAACTGATTAAGTTTCTTCTATTTGCGTCTCCAAATTTTCACACGGTATCAGAGCTGCAAGTGAAGCAAGAGAGCGAAGCCGGAAGAGCCCAGCATTGAAGAGGAGTAGGGAAGTCGAAGTGATGTGTAGGCAGCAAATCGAATCCCTAGAGGGATTGCACTACCTAGGCCAAGAGGGAAAAGTTTTCGTGGGAAAATCTCTTTCTAAGTGAGTCGACAAAGAGAAATATTTCCAAATCGAAGTTTGCCAGTGTCAGAGGGAGCAGCGCTGAAGCATCATCATAGAGCATTTTTCTGGTGAGATGCATTTTTCTGCAGCAGTTGCTGGGACAGAAAACCGTGAGAAGGAAGAATGAGAAATTGTTGAGGGAATTTACTCCTCAGACAATTCCTAATCAGGGAATTTGATTTCTCTATTATTGAGCAGCAGCAAAGAGGAGCAAATCTCTTAAATCCAACAAGGAGCATGTAGGCCAGCCCAGCAGCAACGCGAAGGAGAGAGGAAGTTGTTTGACATTTCATTGGCAGAGATGGCAGCTAGTAGGTTAAGAGATTAGGATTAGTTGGATGTTGCATCCAACTATGTGATCTGGAAGGCAAGGATCTCATGCCCTCTAGATGAGCATGATCTCAAAACCTATGTCGACAGTGTGGTAGTTGTACCTGCGGATCCAAATCCGCTCAAATAGTACAAGGCTAAAATGGCGAATGCCAAACGATTGATCCTCGACGAAGTGAGAGATCACGTAGTGTGTCACATTGCCAGCAAGGATACTGCTCGATAGATGTAAGAAGCATTGACCATGCTATACGAGGGATCTTCCGAGCAACGGGAGATGTACTTGGAGTAGAAGATGAGATCCACGCAGATGCAGAAGGCGGAACGCATTGATCCATTCCTAACAAGGCTTTAGGAAAGCCGAGACTCGTTGGCAGTTGTGTGGTGAACACCTCAACCTACCAAGATGGTGAGGCTGGCCCTGAATTCAACCTCAGAAGAATGGCAAGTGTTTGTCCAAAGTATCCTAGGCGGAGAGAGATTGTCGAATTGGGAAGGAATCTGGGCCGCTCTTCAGCAGGAAGAGATGAGGAGAGACTTAGTCAAGTGCAAACTTGATAACAACAGCAGTAGTGGGATGAAGCTCAGGGAAGAGGAAGAAAATGCATCCCTTGCATCAAAGGGGCAGCAAGAGCGGCAGACAAAGAAGAAGGATGTCTCGAAGATCAAGTGCTTCCGGTGTTGTGAATTTGGTCACTACGCTACACAGTGTCCTCTCAAAAAGAAGGACAAAGACGAGAAGCATGATCTGAAGGTTGCATCCACATAGATTAAGTAGGAGTTTTCCATGGTTGCCGAGATACCTACAGGGGAGAGGTGGGGTGATCTAATACTGTAGTTCGAAAGAACTGCAGATGGGTAGGATCCTAGAGGAGTCCACCTCTTGGATCAATACCTTGCTACGGGAGCCCATATTAGAAGTAGCAGGATGGACTAGGATCAATAGATGCAAAGGAGTGTAGGGGTGACAGTTGCAGTGGCTAGGAGTGCCAAACACTGAGCAGCACAGAGCATAGTTGGCATCAATTAGCATAGTGTAGACTCAGCAGCAGCGCAGAGGCTTCAGAGGGGCAGCCCAAAGACTAGCAGCAATAAGAACTCCACCAATAGATGCATCATGTTGAACATCTGTTCAGTAATTTTGGATGCTTTTCTGTTGCTAATGTTGTAGCAACAGCAATTGGAGAAGGTTGCAGTGCATATGCAGTGTTGGCAGTGGCAGTGGTAGTGCCAACAATAGCACAGATGCAGAACTTATGAGGGTTGCAGTACAGATGCAGTGTTGGTAGTGGCAGGGTCAGCAACAGTACAAATGCAGCATTTGCGTCGTAGTTGGTGGGCAGTGATGTCAGACATCAGCAGTGCGGAGGGAGATGTTACAGAGTCTGGGTGATGCTTCAGCAGGTTGCATTACTAGAGCACATTCCTCGCTAAGAGGGAGTCTTGATTTCTGGTAGCATCAGATGTGCTCTAAGCCTCAAAATATGCAGGGAGGCTAGGACACATGTATTCCACAATAACCAGAAATCGTTTTGGGAAATTCCACCTGGAGATATTTTTACTAAAATAATTAATTATTTTTAATGGGTACCTACGTCTAAACTTAGGAAATTAAAATAATTAAAGGGTATTAATCAAACTGAGGGTGAAACTTCTAGAAGAAGACGGAGATTGAGCCCAAATAAGCTGAGCCATTTATTAGAATCTAATATGGGTCGTTGATTACTCAACTGGAGGATTATAAGGACTTCGATGGTTATTTGGAAAACACATCGGAGCGAGATCAAGAGATCGAATTTCTCAAAGAGGGCAGCGCAGCAGTTGCTAGAGAATCGATCGAGGAGATTTCTTGCAGTGAGGGGCAAGGATAGTTTCCGGAGGGAAGTTTTCTTGGTCCAGAGAGTACAAGGCAGAGAGGGCAGAAAGACGTCCAAAGAGGCTGATGCAGGGCCACGCAGAACTACGTTGTGGCAAAGCAGAGCTTCAAAGGGAGATCGAAATTCTGCCGAGGAACAGTCAGGATTTGGTGTCAGAGCCAGGGTGTGAGACCAAGAAGCCAGAGAGCTGATGTCTCCAGCCAGTAGAGGATCAAAAGGAGGTGCAGCACAGTCCCAGCTGCAATGACGTAGTGATTGCATGGGAGTGACGCAGTGACTGCACAAAGGCTCATTTCCAGCGTAGATCAATGTCTGTTCTTCCAGTGACAGGCTAAGATCATCTCACTATTTTTTTGCCCAGTTTCTCTCCGTATCAGATAGCTAGTTGGGCAACCAACGAACTGTATTTCGAAAACTACTGCTTAATAATACAAACCCTCAGTTGTTGCACCAGTTTTCCCGCATTGGGTTTTTCCAGGGACATTTGTCCAAAAATAACAATGTCATGTGTTGTGTATTTCTTTCTTACTCAATTTCTTGTTTCCACATTTAATTTAATTGAAGGCTACAATGTATTAGTTTCGGTATTTGCTGTAGGATGCAGTAAATAATTTGTTTGGTAATTTAACAAATAGAAGAAATAATCAATTGCTACAATTGAAATTTGCGTCTCCAAATTTTCACAATAACCTGTAGTTGCTCCACCAAAAATGTTGTAAAAGCCCCCACAACACTTCCCCAGACTCCACCTCAAGTTTCAGCGCCTAACTCCCTTCACTCCTCAACCTCCAAGTGTGCCTCCTCCAAGAACTGTAAATTCTTTGTGTTGTTGCTACCAATCCTCTCCACAAACTCGCACTCCCTGCTGCTAGTATGAACTAGTATAGGTAGGACTCCCTCCTTGGGCTGGCACTCAAAGTCCACCAAAGCAAGGGTTGAGATCTCCGCTCAGAGACACTCGTGTGCTAAACAGCACTGCAGACTTGGCTTCAGCGCAAGCATGCTATGTCAAAGACACAATTTCTGAATAGATGATTGAATGACCAAAATGAGTGCTCTATTTATCAAAGAGCCTCCAAGATGCCCATGTGGGCCCAACTCGACTTTCCCCACCAACTTCACTCCAATGAGAGCATCTTCCACATGTGGGTCGTAATTCTCCATGGGGCAGCCCCCATGCTCCACTATAGCCACAATATTTCCGTTTCTTCCTAATGTTTGGGCCCCCACTTAATCCCAAAATTCATGTGGGACCTCTGAAACCACATATCCTAAGTGCAAACATGAAATAAGACGAAATTGGGCAAGATTGATATTTTCCTTAGCAATATTGCTAAGTGGGAATATCACAGTCCTCCCCACCAAAAAGTTGTTTGTCCTCAAGCAATTGCCAAACAACGCTCTCTCTAGTTGTTGCTCCCCATTATCACTACAAAAATGTGTCAGGGTCCCAGATGCGCCATTGATTCATCCCTGACCTCTGCACGGTCCTGACATGAAAGAATCCCTTAATACTAGGATCCCAAGCCATCCTACCCCACCTAAAGCTCCCCTCGCTCCACTCACTATCCTACCTGGTATAAGTACCAAAAGTCCCCTATATACCATAAATGAGTAGAGAATAATGATAATGTGGCGCTATGCCCAACTCCTCATGAAGTTGTCCTACCATGTAAGCCATCCCATGCACTCCAGGAGTATATACTCGAAGATACCACCCAATCCCTACAGAGATAGCGTCTTGCTCACATGAGCTTCTCCTGATATCATCCTGCTGGCCCACATACCATGCTAATGAAGTCCCCCATGCCATCAGCAAGTCATCAAATCCCAACAGAAGACCTAAATGATCTTCCCCTATAGAAATCATCTCATCCCCAAGGGTGGCTATACTGCCAAGTCCTATGATGCCCAGATCCCACACTAGTCTAAAAAGGGTGCCATTATGTTATCGCTACAACTCTGATCATGACAATTTGCCCCTCATGCTCAAGTTATATCCACCTCTCCCTGGACCTGATGGAAAAACATCTATGGAGTCCCAACGCATCTGGACCAAGCACCTCCATGATGTCACCTCCTACCCATACAACACTCACCCTAATCCATAGTGATAACAAGGAAAACCAACCTTGTCATGCGATCAAGGCCTCAACACTCCCCCACATGTCAAACCAAGGGTGAGATGGGTCATCCCCCGTCCTGATCCCACTCACCACGAAGCAGAGTGTCCAATCGACCAACCAAACCCCTAAATCCCACAGCCAGAACAACTGTGGCATAGTCCTGACAGTTGATGGAACCAACCTGTACCACGTCTCAGGTCCCTGCGTGCAATCAATATATGAACTCCATACATCACGAACCAATCTAGTGCGTGCGACACAACCCTGCATCGACCATACCACACAGTGAGATCTGTCGTCCTGCTTCCTAAAAGTGCTCCCCAATACTGCCCGGAGTCTAAACATCTGCCTGTAACCAAGGTCCACCAACCGATGTAGATGCTCCAGAGACACCTCAGAATGTCTCACCAAAAGGGGATCATGTATCACCCTGAGTGTGGGGTCAAGGGTGGTGCAAGTGCTACCTCTGCAAAAGATCACACTACCCCCAAGTGTACATCCACCAACTCGCGTCCTAACCATATGCCACAACTGGAAAACCTCTCTCCCAACGCACTGTATCCCATCCAACTGTCTCAAATGAACCTCATCGGTCCTGTTGCTCGTGATGAGAGCATCAAGAAATGATATCCAAGTCCCCTATGTCAGTGTGCGATGCTAGAAAGTGATAAATGGAAGCTCATGCTTGGCCCTGTGATCAACTCGCTCTCCAAATCTAAGTGTGCCAAACCCAATGGTGTGCTTAATGCCCTCGTCAGGATATCTCTCTGGCAGCAACATTTTGACAACCTGTTGAGCATCATCTTGCTTAGTTGCACACAAGTACGTACCCCTACACTCCTTTGCATAGCACTGAACTCCATGGCACAACTCCATGCACCCCTGGATACAAACGCTCAATGCAATGCCCTCATGTACCATAGGGAATCCCATATGTGCCCATGCAACCACCACGCTGCTAGTACACTTGCCACGAAGTGATCTACACCTCCTCATCTGCCCCGGTAAACCTAAGTGGCCTAACTCCACACCTGGTAGAGGGGATATCTCTGTTATGTCGATCCTCGATGACTCCTGTTCCCAATACCCCAATGGGAGAACATCGTTTCCATACCATGCCCGGCCCAGTGGCCTACCCATGCCACCTCCTCCCACCAGCTCCATCCAGAGAACGTTAATCATCTTGCAACCCCATGCGCAACCAACATGCCAATACAATCCATGGAGACTACTCACAAACCGCCTATCTTCCATATGCCAACTAGAATTTCCCTAAGGAATGTATGTGCTCAGTCACTGGATCGACTACCTCATCAATGCCATAGCCATCTTGCATGTCTAATATCGGATAGGGAACTCCACCTAGATCACAATGCCAACCTAGGCCTCCAGTGCCCTCAATGTCTAAGAGCTCCCACTGAGCTTTACTCCAAACTGTGACCATCTCCATTACTCCAAACCACTCCACCATGTACCAACTCATAATCTCTCGCCATCCAACCCCGAGAGATTGAATGCATGAACTCCCGCACATAGAACAACCCCGACATGTGGATGTTGCACTCGGTGTCTAAGAGCAGCGAGGTCCCACTGAGCTTTACTCCAAACTATGACCATCTCCATTAGTTCAGTCCACTCCACCAAGTACCAACTCAAAATCTCTCGCCATCCAACCCCAAGAGAGGGATTGAATGCACGAACTCCCGCACATAGAACAACCCCGACATGCGGATGTTGCACCTTGTGCAACTCCGATCGTCTCATCCTGCTATCTAGGTCAACACATAAGATCTGACTACGTAGCTTTGTCTCCCTCTCTCCAATGGGCAAAAGTGACCCAATAGTGGTTCTAACATGGTCATCCCCTTTGGTATGTCTAGAAGGGTGGAATGATAACATTGTAGATCCTGTCAGTGTGCCTCTGAAGCAAATTGTGTTGGAATCCCAACGTGTGGTCTCTAAGATGCCCCTCATCAATCGCTAGCCCAAAGAATGGTTGCACATCCTCCTCCATCATGGGCTCGACATGAGCCTCCAACTACTCCTCCATAGACAACCCAACATGTGAGACATGTTCATCAGTCAGTTGTAGGCGGTTGTCGTTCTGAAGCTCTATCATAGACCGGGATGCCTCATCAATGGATACATCATCAATGAATGTGTGCTCAAATGCCTCCTCCAATCTGTCTACTAGGGCTACCAAAGGAAACTCCAATAGGATTGACTCCTGTGTCACACTAGGTGTATCCTCGTGCTCCTCCTGCGTGCCATTAGCCTCATGCTCAACCAGCTGGAGCATATCTAGATGAACTCCCTCCTCCATGGGTATGTTCTCTCTCATCTTGTCACTACCTCCGCCTCCCATCTGCTCCTCTTATTTTCTTTGTTTGTGGGTCGGCAACTACTGTTTCTTCTTGTTGCTCTCGATGACAACCACCCTTCAAGATGCCCCACCAGTCTCTCAATGCTCCTAGTAACATTTTCAAATTTCTCCTGCTGAGACACTTTCGGGCATGAGTTCAATCTGAAGAATAATGTGGGAGTAGTGTTTTAGCCTCTGGAATTCTAGTCCACGATAGCACTTGAGCATTTGTGCGATTGAGAACCACAACTAGCCAAAATCATGTTCTGATACCACTGTAATATTCCTAATGGAAATATACAATGTTAAACAAAGCAAACATAGTAGAAACACATACAAAAATTTACAACACATTTAACAACCAGAAATCTCCATGAACTGTGCTAATTTGAGCCATTTTATTAATAAATAAGAGTGTACAATGTGGTGCTAGAAAGAGTGCACCTGGGCTTGCTCAAGGCAAGCTAGCTAAGCCCAAATGAACAATAAGAAATCCCTCTCAAATCTATTGCTGCTCTCTCCTGGCTCTACGATGAAAGTTGAAACTACCCAAAAAATATGTTGTCGGCTGCAACCGCTGCTAGGGCCTCCTAGGATACTCAGCAAATTCCGAGAAATTAACCCCGAGATCTCCACCAATAACCCACAAAAACCCACAAAGTAATTGGCCAAATGTTGACCTTGGAATTTCAACCCAATTTTCCCCTAACTCCTCTAGTTGTTGGCTGAGTTGGAACCCTTGTTTGACCCCTCCAATCTGCCCAGAAAATTCTACCAAATTAATCTTGGCCTCTCCTCAATAAACCTAGAGAAACCCAGAAAGGGTTTGTCCTAGTTTTGACGCTCCAAAATTGACCCCTACATGCTTGGCCCTCCTCCATAAGCAGAAGATGTAACCTGTACCAAATGTTGTGTTTGTTGCTCCGCCAAAACGCTGGAAAAGCCCCCACAACACTTTCCAGACTCCACCTCAAATTTCAGCCCCTAACTCCCTTCACTCCTCAACCTCCAAGCGTGCCTCCTCCAAGAACTGCACAGTCCTTGTGTTGTTGTTGCCAATCCACTCCACAAACTCGCACTCCCTACTACTGGTACGAATCGGTATAGGTAGGACTCCTTCCTTGCGCTAGCACTCGAATCCCACTGAAGCACGGGTTGAGATCTTCGCTCAGAGACACTTGTGCGCTAAACAGCACTACAGACTTGGCTTCAATTCAAGCATGCTATGTCAAAGACACAATTTTTGAATAAGTGATTGAATGATCAAAATGAGTGCCTCTTGCTCTATTTATCAAAGAGCCTCCAAGATGCCCATGTGGGCCCAGCTCGACTTTCCCCACCAACTTTGCTCCAATGAGAGTGTCTTCCACATGTTGGCCGTAATTCTCCATGGGGCCCCTACGCTCCACTAGAGCCGCAATATTTTCCTTCCTTCCTAATGTTTGGGCCCCCGCTTAATCCCAAAATTCATGTGGGACCTCTAAACCCGCGTCTCCTAAGTGCAAACATGAAATAAGACAAAATTGGGCAAGATTGATATTTCCCTTAGCAATATTGCTAAGTGGGAATATCACAACTACATTTATGAATTTTGTTCATAACATTGGTATCAGAGCATTCTTCTGAGTATATGAACTTTGTTCGTTACATAACATCAACAAATCTTCCATGATAATAATATAAATGATCTGCACTAACAGTTTATATGCAATGCAAATGTGGTGCTTTCACCAAAAGAAAGGATCAAATTTGACAATCTGTATGATAGAAGAGCTTGGTTTCTAAAATCACTACGTGTCAAGTCCTATGAACAAAACACAACACAATGAAGAATAGAGTTAATGCAACAAACAAGACTGTGATACTAAGGCAAATCCTTCTAAATCCTGAACAATAATATCATCATTCAGTATTCCTCTAAGCATGAAGTAAAAGAAAACTTATACCTTCAAACAAAAGGCAACTCCTTTTCCACAAGCACAGAGATTTAGTTCAAGATTGGATCCCTCAGACCTATAAACTAAACACCTCTTCATGCAAGAGCCAAAGGTGAATAGAAAATATTACTGAAGCCGTAATTTTTCCCCAAAATCTTGCATACTAATTCAGATGGCAGGGTGGCAACAGACTCTAGTTTCTCAAAGGATCAGGTTCCTTAAAAGCTACATTGCAGAAAAAGATACTTTCATCTTAAAAAAGTAGAGGACTTGGAAATGATCCCAAGTATGACATGCCCAAGAAGCAAGAGAAGTGAAAAACGCCTTAGAAGTTCAATTTAGAGCTAGAGGGATAGAATCTTGTCAAGTAGTAGTTGGATCAAAGCAAGTTATTATTACTCCCCGCATTAACAGCCTCAGCAAGGTCCAGTCAAGCCTAAGCACATAGGAGATGCGCCCACTATCGCCCATCGCAATCTCCTCTCACTTTAGGCCAACTCCTACAATGACATGGGGGGTATCCCAATCTACACATAATTCACCAGCAAGCCTAAGAGACCAATGCCTAGAAACACTATATAGGACGCAGTTTAGGAGTTAGATGAGACAGAATGCTAAGTCTGATGATGATTCATAACTGCAGAAAATACAAACCAGCATACAAAACTCACTGAAAATGCCCAATAAATAGTTACCTTTGGTACTTGAGAGTGAGGGAAAGATACAAATACCAAGTGAGATGACTTATCCTTGATTGCTACTTGATTTGTAACCTGATTTGGACAGGCTTGCTGGTATCCTACACTTCAAGATCTGCAAAACAAGAAGAAAATGTAGAAATACCAGATCTGGAGTGTCCCTGAAGCAATCCGAAAGTGTGGAAATACACTAAGACAATAAATCCTTGGGTTCTTGAGCTTGGAGACTGAAATGTAGGAGAAAATATGGCCCAGCTATGAATCAAATGTAAGTAATTAATAAGTTACAGCAATCTAATCTAACCTTGCATAAAAAAGCAGGTCCAATACCCATGGGCTCAAAAATGAAAAATGCCCTAATCAAGATGAAACTTTGTGTAGCAGTTAGAGCAGCTTTAAACACTTCCAAATACTGATAACATGCAATGAAAACACCTCAGAAATGTAACTAGCGACTTAAGCATAGCTAGGTTCCTAACACAATAAAATTGACTGGAAGCAAATATATATATATATATATTGATGTTAATCACAATGAGACAACAGATCCTGCCCAATCATAGTTTTTCATTAATAATCCAAACCTACTTGGGCTCCCATCCTAGGATAATGGCCCAACTAAGAAAATACAAATCTGCTCTAGATCAGTGTTCATTCTCCTTGGCAAATCTGGATCTCCAAGCTCCCTCCTATACTTCCTCAAACCCAACACTCTAGAGTATCACACACCTCTTCCTCCTAAGGCTAGTGCCACTATATGGTGTGTCTTCTCCCTCTCACTAGCCTTTCTTTTGTAACTATACATTGAGCTAAATCCCTAACCCTAACCTTAATCAAAAAGTGATTAATGGCCGAGATTAGATCTCACCTCACTTAAGATCAATGGCTAAGTTTAAAACAAAATCAATAAAGTATTTTACTTTAGTTTCCCTATGTTTACTTTAGCTCAATGACCCAACATAATACTTATGTGCTTTTCCTAAGTTACAAAGCAACTTACTCAACCTAGAGCAAGTATTTGTTACCCACCACCAATGGGTGACCCTTACAGGAGAAATTTCCTCCTAGTTTTGTCTTCAGCCGGCAGCTAGCAGCCCCTTGAAGCCACATGATAGCTCAATGTGCTACTATTCTCGGCCAACTGAGCCAACCATTGTGTGCCCTCGCTCATCCGTTATGATCATTTGTTTGAAGGTGGGCCATCCAACCCCGAAGTTGTGACTTTTTATTATGTAATTGGGTGTTTATGCTTACTTTTCTTGGGCACATTTGGGCATGGAATAGTGGGGGAATTCGGTGATTCCAAGTTACCGGATGAACAGTCGCCACTAGGATAAAAAACTATCCTATATGAGATGCAAAACCTAAAACTAAGTGAGACGCAGGCTCTTGGTTAATTTTACATGGAATGCCTATTCTAGGTGAGAACCCTCAATTAAGTCATCTTGGAACAAGTCTCGCAAGAAGGTTGTAGAAAGAAGTCCAAAGGAAGGAGGCTAGGGCCTCATTAACGATACCTGTGCTTGCCTTTAGACAGCCCAAGTACCTCCATATCTACAAAGGATTGCCCATAAGAGAACTGCAAGGTCACCCGTGTTATTCGCAAATGAGGTCCTAGACTCCTAGAGTTAAGACAAGAAGGGGGGTCATGTCTCTCTCTCAGCCAAGCTTATGCTTGGAGATAAATTTTAGAAATGCAAGCTACCACTAATATGCAAATGCAAAATGAGATATTCGCTAACAAGATTGATCCAATTACTTCAATGTTCAACAAAATCACTAAAAGATATTCAATGTTCCACAAGATACAATATTACTTTAAGATATTCAATTAGGCACAATTAAACTACTTGCAATAGCAACAAGCTATACTTTAACCACAACAACTACAAGCAACTTTAGAGCACTTTTAGGAACAAGATTATCAATTCTACTTACTAGAACTCTTTAAGCAACAGTGAGATTCTTGTTTACAGAACCCATTAAGTTATAAACAATTAGAGTTCCAATTTTAGTCACTAATTAGGAATAAGAGTAATCTATTAATGAGATTAGTTTCCCAATGAGATAAGATTACCAAATGCACTTAACCATTCAATGACGCAAGAATGCAAGAGTGCAAGGATGCAAAGAACAAGTTAGCTATGCAAGAGTTATGCAATTATTTCTTTACTTTGCCAATGATAAAAAACATTAATGCTTCAAAAAATGCACCAGACCTTAGTATTCAAATCAGATTTGTTTCAGTTATAAGAACAGTCCCAAACATGCAAGATTAGCTTGCCAAACACAAGTAGATTAAGCCCTTAGTTATTGTTTAAAGACTTGTGGAGATTTTAGGTTTAGTTAGGAACAAGGTTGCATGAAACGGGGAAACGGGTACGAGTTTTCGAAACGGGTAGTGATACGAAACGCAACCTCCCCAAATTTTGGAAACGGGGAAATGCGAATATATATATATATGCAATATGACATTTAAGAAATATGTGCAATCATAAAACATATATGATACATTCTAATTTATTACATTATGATAAAATTGTCAATTGTCAATGTATAAACTATAAGTATCTAAATTTACATCACATTTACTCATGAATAATCACATAATTAAAATAGAAA
>APFE030474791.1:0-30470 GCA_000404065.3 Pinus taeda
TTTTTTTTTTCAGACTCAACTAACAGGTTTATATAGTCCTCTGAGGTGAGTAACTGTGAGCTTCGGCCCATACGAAGACTACTCGGTGCACCTTGCTTTTTTTTCACTGATACTCTCTCTACTGGTAGCTTTAGGAACCAGCCAAGTGTCTTCTCCACCCCTCCCACCTGCATGTCATTGCTTGGTACTTCCCTTTTAGTATCTGATGGAACTGATTGAACTATGTCATTATCTTCATTTGGTGCCTCATTATGTGCTTCATCTTCTTCCATTGATCTATTGTCCACAAAAAATGAACAATTTCACTGTTCAATTCTGCTAGTTGTTAGGGCATGTTCATGCTTTCTTCATCGGTTGCTGAGACACTATGTGCATTCATATTAATCATTACTTCTGCTAGCCATGAAGGGGAGGTTAATTGGCTTGGCAATGTCAATTGGTCATTGTCAACTGCATGTTCAACAATGTCATTAACAATATCAACAACAGGAGTTTCATGTTCTTGAGTTGGTGGAACGATCTCCATGTTACTACGAATTTGTTCATGGTTATATTGTGTTTCACATACAGTTTCATCATCTTCAGCATATAAGTGTCCTTGAGAGAGGTAAATCATATTACCAGCTGCAACAACATCATCTTGGTCATCTACTTCTTGCACTTCAACACCTGTTTGGGCATTCCCTTCTTCTTGACCATCCACATGAAACGCTTGGCTACAACCAGTATCATGCATAAGAGCATCATAGTTCAGTGGCCAAATTCCTGTCCTCCTAAAGCCAACCTTGATATTTGATGGTGCCAAAGCCCTTTTAAAAGCTTTACTTGCAAGCTCTGCTAGCTTGAACCTTTTCACCTCAACCCCTGGATTCTTTGCCATCTATGCAGCACGCTTCAACCTGAAATAGTTCTTGAAAGGGCCAAACACACTAACATCAAGGGGTTGCAGTCTGTGAGTGGTGTGAGCGGGCAATGTCAATAGGTCGATGCCTAAATTGTTTGCTTCCTCAATTGTTTGTACAACCATGTGGCTCCCATGGCCATCTAATATCAATAGATGTCTGTTATTAGACGAGACACCACCTGGTACCGATGCAGAAAAGTGAAAAAGCCAACTTAAAAACAGTTCTTTAGTCATCCATGCATGGGGATGTGCAGCCATGCATGCACCTGGTTCACAGTTCTGTATATAGTTTTTCAGTTGATTTTTACTTTTGAATAGATAAAATCCCGGGATTGAAGTACCAATTGCATTGACACAACATAAAAGAGTTATCCACTTCCTACTCTTAGGAAAAATCTTTGGCACATTTCGGCTCCCTCTCTTGGCAAACCCGCATGCCACAATTCCTCCTTGCCTATAAACCTATTTCATCACAATTCCATATATGGTCTGCTCCATAAGAATGTTTATCGTATGTACTAGAAAGTGTGTCATAGAACTTTTGCACAATTGTAGGGCGCAAATTTAATGCTCCGTCTCTGTCAAGGCCCTCAACAATACGCAATACATGTTCTGGATGCCTTTTTTAAACCCAAACCACCATGATTTACCAGGAAACCCATCTTTGAATGGGTTTGGCCTCCCTTGACAGATTTGAGCAACTGTGGATTTGAGTTGTATCAACTCTAGCCCATGTCCCAATTGGGCCATCTCTTTACACCACTCAACCAACCTCGGCCTCCTCCTCAGTCAGTATACTATAAGAGCCCCTACGTTTTGTATAAGTCAGTCCATTTATGCAATAATTATTGATGAGGAGATACAATGTTTTTTGCAGATCCCCGAACTGAGTATCCATTAAACTCCAATGTGTCAATTGAACTAACATATTTCTTTTCATCCATCTCTTATGCACTATCTTTTTAGTTGAACTTGCCCCTTGGACTGTTGTTGATGGTGGTTCTGTGGCTGATGGTGTGTTAACATCAGCTGCCGTCACATGGTCATCCTCAACAATGTTCCTTGGGGCATTGTTGACATTGACATCAGCAGTCCTGTCCTCATCAGGCGATGTGCATCGCAGCTGCGCACCCCTTGTCACTCTCCTGCCACTTCTTGTACGAGTAGCATAACTTCCTTTTTCCATAGATCCAACCACCTGTAAAATTATTGCATGCATTTAGACATTAGAATATTTGTAAATTATACAAGGCAAACATACTTATGCTTTATTACAGGAAATTATCAACATGTATGTTAGTATCCTTGAAAAATCAAATATACAAAATCATTTTGTTGTATGTCTTCAAAATTATTAGTGATTTTTGTTTTGGTAGCTTGTCTTTACACTTAAAATACCATGACTATATTGATTGGTTTTGTTATGCATTTCCCAATAGAGCTCTTGTTCGGTTTAACTATTTAAAATATTGTTTTGTTGTTTTGTTGTTTTCTGTAAGGATGCACTTCTCCGGAAATGGATCTCTGGCTATCAAGGAGTTATCATTGGCCAAACCAAGCCTGGTATTTAATTTGACCAAGGCTCCAACTCGAGACCCCCTGAAGCACTCTTGATCACAACTTTGCCACCACAACAATTTTTTTGCCTCATACAAGGTTTTCGGTTACAAAAACGATCCCCGAGATTTTCCTAGTAACTTCAATTTTATTTTCCTGATCGACATATTTATGGGATCTGGCTAAGTAGTAGTCATTTTATTATGCTTTTCAAGTAATGTCTCTTAGGCATTAGTTCTCATGGCGGCTGTAACAAAACATTTTGACCCATTAATTGGGGGTTAGCATATGGTAGACTTTTAAGTGGAAGTGCGAGCTGAGATGATGGCGGTAACTGCAGTCTTTTGTAAAATGATGGTCCATGGGTTGCATTTCTGGTTCCTGTTCACAGGTCATGTTAAAGTAGATTTCAATATTAACCTCCCTGTTAATGAATTTCACTCACTAACTTAAACCCTGGTAACTCTAGGTTTTAGGAACAGAGAATGTAACTGCAGGTTATAGTAACATAGGATATAACAGCAGGTCGTTTGAATAGAGTCGATGTTATTGAAGCACTGCATTAAATTGTGGCAGGAATCCGTTCTTCGCAAGTCTTCTAACCTATCTATCTTTGGATAGTAGCTCACAGAATTAGTCCATCAAATTTCAATTGAGTTGATCATGTTCCTACATATTTTTGCATGATGTCTATATTTTCTTGCCGAGCACACCAGCAAATAAAATCTAGCTGGGCACATCAATACGTCTATAAGTCTGAACATAGAAATAGAAATAGGTGAATTGTGAAAAAGAATTGTAGGCTGTGTGTTTATTTTCATGAAAGTGAAACTTAATCTGTAAGAACTGAAACTGTAAGAACTTTGATAAATGAAAACAGAACTGTAAGAAAAATGTTTTGTAATCGATATAACTAACCTAGATATACTGGCAACTGTTTTGTGATGTTTTGTCTTCAAGGCTGCTGAATAGTTTGAAAGCATAGCATGCAACTTCAAAAATGGTTGAACTTTTTTTTTTTTTTTTTTTTTTTTTTTTTTTTTTTAATAGTTTTGGCACTTCAATTTAATGGTGGACATGGATGGACATGGATTGCAATGGCTTCATTTTGAATGTGTGGTCTGGATTTAATTTGATGTGATCTAATGGTTGGGAATTTGTTATTTGTTGATCCATGCGCTTTGATTTGTTTTAATGAGAAATAGAATGAGTTGGGTGTCATTTATTGCAGTTATTGGGTTGGGTGTCATTTATTGAACAAAGTGGGTTTAAATGTTATTGGGTTGGGTGTCATTTATTGAACATAGGAGGTTTAGTTGTTGAACAACACAACAGTGATGGCTGACATACATTCCCTTTTATTATGTGTAGATATGGATATCTATTTGGGATACAAAGCTTCAGTTCTGATTACATGAAGTTGAAGTGACTGCTACTTTGTACTTCTTGAATAGACCATTTTGGAAGCATTTATGGTTTTATCTGTTTTCTAGTTGGATCAATATGGTTTGCACTCTTAAGTATTAAGATACTATTTATGGACAGTTGTGGGCCCAATCAATGTATTGGGAAATTTTGGACATAAATTAATACTTATTTATACTTAATGTTATTTATCTTTGTTTATATATTGGTTGCAAAAGTCTCAATTTCTGGTGGTTTGGTGGGAACAGTACTATATCAATCACTGGTCCCTGCACAACATTAGGAATCTCTCCCCTAATCTCTATTGATCAAGTAATTAGTAATTTAGAATAAATAAAATTAATTTTAATTAAGATAAATAAAATAAAACTAATAAAAAAAATTAACATTACATTATATAAAAAAAAACTTACAATTAGTATTTATTAAGGATTATGAATTAATTAATTTACTTATCTAACATATAATTAAAATCAATCAAGTAAAACAATCAAAATAATTAGAGCTAGAATAATCAGTCGGCTTCTATATAAAAATTTATCAAGATCTAGGTTTATTTATACTCTGGTCGAAAGATTTTTCTCTCAAGGAACTATCATTCATATTCTATCAAATTTAGTCCTGATGATGGACTCCCTTTGGGGTTTGAAATGTCGACAGAATGAACATAATACTGTGGATAATCCAGATCATGCCTCTCCAAATCTGGGCTTTAATGTTGTAGTACCGCTAATGAATACCCGAAACTGTGAGCCTACTCCAGAAAGGGATAGCCTGTACCCCTCCATGACGGAAACTCATCCAACCCTGGAACACCACCATCGCTAGCGAGCCCAAACCAGACCCTACACCGCATAGTAAGAGACCATGGTGAAAAAATATAGGGTTCATGACACAATCAATGACCTCACCTCCATCCTCAACAAACCCATGTATGCGCCACATGATCCATTTGCAACTGCCTAAATAAAATAAATCCAACGGTAAGTGCCAAAATAATCCACGGAGATCCAGTGGTGCTGCAAGATGTAACCCAAACACATAATCGAGCTTCTGAATAACAATCTCCAACACAGTAATGAAAACCTCCTAACAATACCTGATGCCAATACCGATATAAGCCCTCCCTCTGCGCGCCCTCTATACTATCTCTACCTACCCAAACACGCTCTATCAAACCCTCTTAGTTGATACTACCAGATTGTATGAACATCATAAACCCAAATCTCAAAATTCAGAAGCCAAGTGAAAAGTAATAGCTATGGCAAAATTCAAAAATATATTAGAAACGCTACCAACTACACTTCCTTCTTCGTGTCACATCTTTGAATGACTATGCTTCCTCTCTGATATAAGCCCTCCATCTGCACGTCCTCTATACTATCTCTACCTACCCAAACACGCTCTATCAAACCCTCTTAGTTGATACTACCAGATTGTACAAACATCATAAACCCAAACCTCAAAATTCAGAAGCCAAGTGAAAAATAATAGCTATGGCAAAATTCAAAAAATATATTAGAAACGCTAACAACTACACTTCCTTCTTCATGTCACATCTTTGAATGACTATGCTTTCTCTCCCATTATCACATCTTTGAATCATTGTGCTCCCTCTCTCATTGTCACATCTTCGTATTTGGCATCTTAGGTGCTAAGAGAATATAAGCGAGGATTTGTTGGCATCATGTTATGTGGCCAACCCTCCTAGCCTTCGTTTCAAACGTTATACCCACGTATTCCAAGCATTGGACGTGCAGTTGCAACCTTGAGCGTTTGAATGTGCCTTAAAGGTGTACGTACGTAAGGGTTGTTTGAAGAAATATGTTATGAATGAATAGGTGAGTTCTCACCAACGTAGAACCCGTCTGCCCATTGCCACCGTAAAACTCCAATCACAAAATTATTTCAGAATTCAAACTTCAACATTGGAAAGGTTGAATCCATGTTTTAACAAATGATTTCCTCTAACCAAAAGGGGGTGTGATGATTCTCTGTAATAGATATAATAATACACCTCCAGCAAATTATGACCATGTAGTAATCAACGCACCATAATATATATAACGCTACCCATTTCCAATAATAGATAATGCGAGAGATGGTAACAAGGTGTATGTGTATTGTTTTGAGTAATAAGGTTCGCATATATAAATAATATAATATAACAAAATCGCATAGCTAATGTTTTAGTTTGATTTAGTTATTGATTTAATTTTTATGGTTGTGATGTAATTAATTTTGGTTAAAAGTTATTAGTCAAAATATTGGTTAAATCATTGTTGTTATTATGTTTTTTTTTTCCAAGATGTCATGTAACAATCTTTCTTTTTCTTTTAATGTATCATCTATTTAGCAAGGTTTTTTTTTTTCCAAGATGTTATGTAACAATCTTTCTTTTTCTTTTAATGTATCATCTACTTAGCAAGTTGGTTCAAAAACTTTTATGCTTTTCATGGGTGACATTGAGAAATTATATCTATAATGTGAGCTTTATCTCTTATCACAATTTTATGTGAGTTTTTTCTCTTTTTATAACTATTGTAAGGTGGTGTTCATGTATTGTTGCCAATACTTCTCCTGGAAAAATGTGTTTTTTTAATATAGGAAAAGAAAAACACTTCTACACATAAACTAGAAAGGACACATTATTCAAAGAAAAAAAATGATAAAGCAATTTGGGACCAAATATCTGTACTTAGATGAGATCATTATCAAATACCATAAAAAGTAATTTTTGGAAAAAGAGTGACCATTGCAAGTTTCCAAGATAATTGAAAATTAAGAAATATCTTAATAGAGACTAGCCTAGAAGAGAAACCTTCTACACACCAATGAATTATACATTTTGGTAATTAGTAAAAAAAATAACAAACTAAATAATTCAAGAAGTTGAAATGATTTTGTAACTCCTCACTGAATAGTCATTAATTCCCACCATTATTCCACAATAATACTAAATTAATCTTCCAAAGTGTATTACATGGGGTGTTTTCTTTGTGAGATGGTGTATATATTAGAACTTTCATGTTTTTATTATTAGCCAATAAAATGTAAAAAAAAATAGAATTAGAATATTAATTTTTATTTATTTATTTATATTTATGTACTTTTATAAATGAACATTAATTTAGCAAAAACAACCATTTAATAAAAAACATTAACCTCCTACACAGGATATAAGGTGGACAATATGAAAGTGGATGCAATGAACTTTTATACTTAATAGTGTGAACTATAAGCAGGTTAATCTAAATAGTGTGATATGGTGATGAGTCAATTTGCATTTGCAAGCAAGTTAATCTAAATAGTGTGATATGGTGATGAGTCAAATTGCATTTGCAAAAAGCATCCTCTCATAAATATTACAATAATTATGATAAATTTTAAACTTTGTTAAAAATATATATATTTTAATAATTAAAAAAAACATATTATAAAATTTAAATGAGGTGAAAATGTATTTTATTATTTTATTTTTTCCATTGTTGAATTTTCATAAAATCGTGTTATAATATCAATTAAATTTCCATTTTTTTTAAAAATAATAAACTTAAGCTACAACCTATTCAAAATATAATTAATAAAAATTAAAAATCATAACTTCAATTTTTTGAAAAATAATACAATTTGGGCTCTAATTTATTCAAAATTATAATTAAAATAATTAAAATTAATACAATTTGGAACAAAATTATATTCAAAAATATTAAAAATAAAGGTTGAAAGTTAGAAAATTTGTTTTAAATTTTGAATATAAAATTTACTTTTCAATAATAGCCAAAGTACAAAAACTCTTGTCGGTTGCTTTGCCACATTCTTACCAAGCCGTAGTGGTCCCTCTGCCACCATTCCTACTTCCACTTCCAATTGGCACTTGTGGTTTGGGATGTATATAAATAGGAATAGTTAGCCTGCATAAAATTGTACGAGATGATTGATTGCTTGGTAGGCAAATGTTTATTGCTAGGAGTAAACACTGTTGTGGGTACTGGTAAAACAATTAGTAAAATTGCTATGAAAATAGACTAAATAAGACCACTCAGCCTTCACCAATGCCTTAAAAGAGTTTTTCCACGAGGATTATGGTTGTGCATGCACATAAAATTCGTATTTAAAAGATTGTCCTAAGTCTGGTATTTTTGTACTTAGATGTCATGATTATAAAATAAGAGCAGTTGTCTATAATGAGACTTTTTGGAATCTTTTCTGGTGGGTTTTTCCGGTCAAAATCCGGCAGCAATTTATTGGAATCCCAAGTTTGATAGCTAGTTTCTGCACAATCAAGTCGTCCCAGGGGTTTTTCAAGGTGCTGAATCCAAATATGCAGTTAGAAAACCATTTTAACTGCAACAAATCAAGATTTAACCTCAATTTCTTTCGCCGGATTCAGTCACCGGAATCCAAAAAGTCGCATTATAGACAACTCCTAAAATAAGACCCAACCAATTTTAGGCAAGGAAAGAAAAGAAAATTAAAATTAAAAATAATTTTTTTGACAAAATAAACTTTGTAGAGTGTTGTTTAATTTTTGGTCTAACAACCAATACTTGAAAGTCAAAGTGTTTAAATAAAATTATCCAAAAATAAACTAGAATGTAAATCTATAAGAAAGAACATTTTAAATAACTAAAATAAATGAGTGATAAAAAAATAAGTCAAAGCATTTTAAATAACTAAAATAAATTAGTGATAAAAAAATAAATCAAATAGAATAATATTTTTTTTAATACTACCTAAGCACCCATGGGAGATTTGAACCGTTGATCTATCACAAGGAGTGTCGTAACAGTGCACCCATTCACCATCAATCCAAAGCCTCATGGACAAAGAAAATAAATTATTAATGTGCATAAAATTATTATAATTCATAAATAATTTAAAATAATTATTAAAATAATATCATTAAAACAATAAATATAATATATAAAAATATATTATATAAACACTTATTATAAAAAAATATATTATATATAACATTCAATAGAAATTAAACTAAAAAACGATTCTCCTTAAAAAAATTATACTTATACTTTGATTTTAATTTTAAATAAAAAAATTATGTTTGTATAATTAGAAATTATATTAACGAAAAATAAAATCGTTTTTTCACTGCAAATGATTATATATATTCTCCACGCATGTGGAAATAATAACTAAAATATTTTTCCACAATCATTATAACATTCCAATTCCCGAAAAAAAATTGCATAACGGATATATTTATTAATTAAAATAATGTGTGGGAATAGTCATGGATTTATAGCCAATGAATTTATTAATTAAAATAATGCAAGGCAATAATAATTGATTTTATTTTCAATCAGGATAAGGCTCATTTTAACGGTTTTGGACTGAAGCTCTGAGCGCTGCCGCCTCAGCTTGGCCTTCGGCCTTTCCGCCCCCTGCGCATAGCAGTTCGAGCCTCGGATCGGTTGACCAGATCAATGCGATCGCTGATCAGATCGCTGAGCCTCAGATCGCTGCTGCCCCAAGACATGGAGACTTGATCGCCTGTCATCTTGTTTTTGGGCCCATGGAGGTGCTGGGTTCTCCCCAGGCCCCTTCCTCCTCTCCTTCGCCGGCAAGCTCCCCTGCGGAAGCGTTCAGCCATCTTCTGGAAGGGCTACCCAAGAAGAAACATGCAGAAGCAGCGAAATTCGTTAAGAAACTGGACGATATCCCCGAGATCTCCTTACCCCCGGAAACCCCGATCCAGGCCGCTTTGTCCCTGTCTGAGTGGGCTCTCATAGGCCAGTTTACAGGCCTATGGCCTTCTCCCAAGATGACAGAGAGTTAGGTTAAAAGGAACTGGTCACCGCTGATTAGCGAAAGTGTGACTTCTTATTTCCTGGGACGAGGATTCTTTCTCTTTGAATTTTCATCCAAAGACGATAAAGAGTTGATCTTTCGAAATGGCCCTTACTTTATGGGCCCCCAGGGTCTGTATCTGAACAAATGGATCCCCGATTTTGACCCAACAGTAGACGTATCCAAAGCTGTTCTGGTATGGGTAAGGCTCCCTATTCTCCCGGTTCATTGCTAGAACTGGGACTCTCTGAAGCATATTGGAAATGCCCTAGGGAAATTCATAGACCGTGTGAACAACAACTATCAATATGATTGCGCAAGGATCTACGTTGAGGTGGATCTGGAGGAGGGGCTCCCGGAGGCCATCAAACTCAAAGTAGGAAACTGGACGCATGTGCAGAAGCTAGATTATGAACAGTTGCCTTTCAAATGCCGGATATGCCAAGTCTATGGACACTTCGCCAGAAACTGTCCAACGGCCAATGAAGCAGCTCAAGGGATGGAGGCCGGTTGGAATCAAGTAAAACGATCCAAAATGGCAACCAAGGCCCAGAAATCGGGAGGAAACACCGGCAAAGGCCTCCAGCAGGATCCACAGCAGATCCAACAGCCCCAGTCCACGTTCAGTCTTGAGAACAGGTTCGGCCCTCTCAGCTCCCAACCAGAGCACTCTCATGAAGTAGCAGTCCAAATGCCAGAGTCCCCAGACAAAGGCTCCCAGCCGTCTAGTGTCAAGGACAAGGGAGCTGCTGAAAGCTCAAAAGGAACCCCTGAAGTAGTCGAGGAGCAGGACCAAGAGTCAGAAGAATCGGAGGAGGAAGGGGAAATAGGAGAATCCAAATCCTCGGTAAGGAGATCTACAAGAGGACGTAAAACAGATCGGGAGAAAAGAGAGCATGAAACGTACAAAGACAAACTCCAGGGTAGCCAACCAACATTGGAGAAACTGCTAGCAAAAAAGCCGAAGATGGTAAGAAATCAGCATCAAGGCTCCAAGGGAGCCCAACCAAACAAAGGTAAATATTGAAGATCATCTCCTGGAACTGTAGGGGTATGGGCAACAAAATAAAGGAAGAAGCTATTCGAAACCTAATAAGAATAGAGGCCCCTGACATACTCCTTCTCCAAGAGACTAAGATGGAGGAACCAGACTTTCTCCAAGTAAGTAAAAAACTATGGAAAAATAGTGATGCATCAGCTGTCGCAGCCTGAGGAGCCTCTGGAGGTTTGGGTGCTCTTTGGAATGGAAACAGATTTTCGCTGGTGGCAGAGGCATCAAATACCCACTGGGCGATGTTAAAGATGCAGCATGTTACTACAAAAGAAATCCTTTGCCTCTTCAATGTTTATGTTCCGATAAATGCTGGAGAAAAAAAGAGCTGTTGGGACTCCTTAAGGCAGCAAGCAGATTTGGTCACTCTAGAAAATGTCATCATAGCAGGCGATCTGAACATTACTTTGCATTCTTCTGAAAAGAGAGGAGGCTCCATTGTACGAGACCCGGCAAGGGAATGGGTTGAGGATCTCCTCCAAGACTGGGATTTGCTAGATATCAAGCCCGTCTCAGGTATGTTCACTTGGTCTAATAAAAGAATCGGTCTTGGACATATTGCAGCAAGGCTGGATAGATTCCTGGTGCATAGCTCTTTTCTTCTGCTCGGCCTAGACACTAGCATGCATATTCTTCCCTGTAGCACCTCGGATCATAAGCCAATCAAGCTCACCCTCCGAGCTCATGTTGATCTATGTCCCATTCCCTTCAAGTTTAGCCCATTGTGGATCAAGGAGCCAAATTTCTTGCAGGTTGTGAAAGAAAGCTGGTCTCACCCAGTTACTGGATCCCCATTTTATATCTGGGAAGAAAAACTCAGGAGATTGAAATCAGCCCTGAAGCACTGGGCCAAATCTATTGCAAATCCAGTTGCTGAAAGGAAAAATATTCAAAGTCAGCTCGAAGCATATCAATTGAATGCAGAAGAGGCGCACATAACTAGAGAGGCTCTAGACAAGGAGGCTCAACTCCAACAATGCTATCACAAAGTTTGCCTGATCGAAGAGGAAACGTGGAGGATCAAATCGTGATGCCTCTGGCTAAAAGAAGGTGACAGAAATACATCATTCTTTCACAAGCACGCGGAAGCTAGAAAAGGATTCAACTCCATCAGTGAAATTAAGGAAGCAGATATCACTCATGAGGACTTTGCAAGTATTAAACACGCAACTCACCATCATTTTAAAGGGATGTACAGTGAAGAAAATAATACGAATCAGAACTTTAGACTATTGGACGGGATCCCCTCCTCGATATCGGTTGAAATGAACCAACATCTAGAAAGTGAAGTCACTATGGATGAAGTCAAAAGAGCCCTCTATGCCATGAACCCTGACAAATCCCCTGGCCCTGATGGCTTTACCGCCTCTTTCCTACAAACCTGCTGGCTCATAGTGGGGAAAGATCTGTATAAAATGCTCCAAAAATCGTAGGCTTGCCAGAAATTAGGTGGAAGTACCAACTCTTCTTTCCTAGCACTCATTCCTAAGGAAAAGGGAGCCAATGCCTTTAATAGGTTTTGCCCTATATCCCTGTGCAACATTAGATACAAATTGATCACAAAAGTTATTGCTAACAGGCTGAGGCACATTCTACCTAAAGTCATCCCGGAGAACCAAGGAGGCTTCATCCACGGAAGGCATTTAGTGGAAAATTTCACACTGGTCCAAGAGGCAATACTATCAAGCCAACAGCGCAAGGAACAAGGTATGGCTATCAAACTAGACTTAGCAAATGCCTTTGACCGAGTTAATCATAGTTTTCTTTTGAATGTGTTGAAAAAATTTGGGTTTGGGGCGCGATTCATCAATTGGATCCGGGCTTGCATCTCGGAACCATGGATCGCCCCTTTAGTCAATGGTAGATCTACAGGCTTCTTCAAGGCTACAAGAGGGTTAAGATAGGGTTGCCCCATGTCTCCCCTATTGTTTTTAATTCAAGCTTCAGTTCTCAGTTTCCATCTAAACAATCAAATGCAAGAGCAGGAGATATCAGGGATATCCATAGCAAGGGGGGTCCAAAATATAAATCATGCACTATTCCCAGATGATACTCTGCTGCTTGGGACAGCCTCGATCCACTCGGTCAGAAGATTTAAAGAGACACTCGATGAGTACTGCATGGAGTCTGGTAGTAGCCTCAACAAGGGTAAGGGCCATACTTACTGCTGGAATACCCCGCCCTGTTTGATCAACTCCATCTCCAGATGCCTAGGATTCACAACTTCCTCAGAATGGTCATCGTTCAAGTATCTGGGGCTGCCCATCTTCCTCAAACGAACCCACAGTAGAGACTGGATGCCGCAGGTAGAAAAATTTAAAAGTAAGCTCCAGGCATGGGGAGTTAATTGGTTAAACATGGCAGGTAAGACAGTCCTCATTAAAGCTGTCCTTAGCAGCCTCCCGCTATTCCAGTTTTCTGTGATTGTGGCGCCTAAGGGTAGGATCCAGAAAATGGAACAATATATCAGACATTTCTTTTGGAAAGGGGGTAAACACAATGAGAGAAGATTCCAACTTGTCAAATGGGAGACTGTTCTCAAACCTATGATGGAGGGAGGGCTCAATTTCAAAAATCTCTTGCACCAGAATATAGCAATGGGAGCTAAAATTCTATGGAGACTAATTGCGCCTAAGCCAGGCTGGGCATAGACAGTTCTCTGGCGAAAATATTTCAAAGGTGCAAGGCTGAGATGCTTAGACGGGCCCCTGCCTCAAGAAAACACGTCCTTTGTCAAACTCTGTTCCAAAGCTGCCCTGTTGATTCAATCAACATCCTACTAAATCCCCGAAAATGGAAAAAAAATAAATTTATGGACGGATCGGGTCATGGATCGAGAACCTATCGGAGAAAGCCCAAAGCTGAAATTGCTGAAGGATTGGTTGGTGGCTGCAGGGAAGACCAAACTGTGGGATATCTCCACTTGGAATGACATGCAGTGGGTGGGCTGGAGTCTACCGGATCTGCCCTCAGACCTGCATCAAGAAGCCGCCCACCTCATCGAACTACTGAATGGCATAGCACCTGTGCGAATCAATAAGAAGGACAGGCGAGGATGGGGAGACCAATCGACTGGTTATACAGTCGCCCAAGGATACACGTGCCTGAACGCAATACCAAATGTGCCCATAGATCCGGCCCCATGGAAAGCAGTATGGGGCAATCCCACATTGCCAAAAATTGATATCTCTTGCTGGATATTATGCCATAAGAAAATATTAACCGAAGATAAACTTTAGAGCCGAGGTTTCTGCGTACCATCTAGGTGCTCGTTGTGCCATGATTCTAAGGAAAGCGCCACGCATCTGATCCTTAACTGCAAATTCTTAATTCAAGTCTAAAGAGAACTGATGGAGTATTGGAACTCCAAATTCGAACTTCCAGCGACCATATTAGACCTATTTGCCACCTGGAAAACCTGCTATCCTGGACCCCCTCCCAAAAACAAAGGGATCAAAGCGGCTTGGGCATCACTGCTAAAAATTTGCTGCTGGCAGCTATGGCTTGGGCGCAACAGCAGAATCTTCAGGAATCTACATCACAATGCCAAGATGGTGGTGGCCAAGGTAAAGGCCCAATTAAAAGAATGTTGGGGAGATCATAAAGATAACTCCAACCTCACCTAGTTAGACAGAGATTGGGGGTCCTCCTTGAACCTGAATTTTCAGCAAAACATCAGAAGCATTGCTCCTCCAGAGGAATGGCAAATAAGGGAAAAAAGCATAGAGGACTTCCAAAATTGGATTCTCAATCAGAGGATGCATTCCCTCTTCTTTGACGGGGCTGCAAAAGGTAATCCGGGCAGCGCTGGAGCAGGAGGAGTAATTAAAAGCATAGATGGTGCAGAGATCCTCCATTTTGCCTGGGGATTAGGAATCAACTCCAGCATCCAAGCTGAAGCATTTGCCCTCCTTCAAGGACTCAAACAGCTTCAGAACCTGGAAATCAAGGAAGTCAATATCCTAGGGGATTCTGAAGTGATCATCAAACTTATGGTGACTGGCTCTATTCCACGGGAATTAAGATTAGCAAGACTGATCCAAAGAATCAGAGGAATGGCAAAGATGTTCCAAAATATGAAATTCTATCATGTACTGAGAGACAATAACAAAGAGGCAGATCTTGAAGCCAATAAAGCTGCTCAGCTATCGGCCGGGACATTGAACAAAGACGGGGAAGAAGCATGGGTTCCAATCCCTTAAAGCATTTCAGAAGATATTTTTTTTTGCTTAATTCTAAAGCTATTTGTATGTATATTTAAACTGGGGCAAATAGGAAATAAAAGCACAATTGCTGATTCCAAATGGAAGCGGACAGCAAGGCTAAGAGAATTTCAGAAAGAAGAATCCAACTGGATAGCGCCCATATCTATTGTATTCAGAAGATTGGTATTTAGACCAACTCATTAATACAACTCATAACTGTTCTTGTTAAAAAAAATAAAAAAAATAATTGATTTTATTTTCCATAACGGATGATTTTATTAATTAAAATAATTCGTGCAAATAAAAATTGATTTGTGAAATTCCAAGCCCAGATCATCGAGCACATCTTTGAGTTTACAATTTAGCTTTTTGCACAGAACACGAGACTGTATTGCTGAAATGAATGTTATGATTGCATAATTAAGACCCAATGAATTCAGTCATGAAAGGAAAGAAAATTAATTGAAAATATTAAAATAATATATATTATAAATATATATATATTATTATTATAATTTTTTTTTTTTTTTTGTATAAAGTAAACTTTGTAAAGTACAATTTAATTTTTTTGGTTCAACCACAAATAATTAAAGGCAAAGTGTTTATGGAACATGATATACTTGCTAGTAGCAAGATAATAATAACACATCGTATGAGGGAGCTCTGGCGATTGATGGAGGTCCTCTGAACGGAACGACAATGGACATCGGCGGAATGAGATGGTTGAAGGGTACGGGGTACTGTAGCCGTCAGCCACCTGACCTGTAGCTACCCCCGTCAACACCTTGGAACCCGAACCACCTTTCTCCCTTTTACCTCAGCACTTGTTACAGACTGGGGTTTTTACTTTGTTTAGGTTAATCGTTTGGGGAGGGTTTTGCTCTCAGGTTGCTCTCACCCTCCTCTCCCCCGACGGTTTTCTCCTGTTACCTTCTACAAGCACCGGACCCTACTCCCCGGGGTTTTCGTTTCGAATGTTACCGTTTCCATTGCTGTCGGTGCCAATTTTCCGTTGGCCAGTTAGTTCGAGGCATTTAATCACTTCCTAGTGCAGTTGTTGGCATGGATATTGACTCTATGGATTATTCGGAGGATCCACTAGAGGAAGGCTCCATTTGGCACTCCACATATGCAACTTCTGAAGGTATGTTACACTACAGTGAAGGTCTTTCTGGTAACTTTGCAGATTTTCCTCAGTCCTCTGGTCTTGTTCACACCGCCTCAGTGCTGCCGGAAGAACCCTCATCTTGGCCACCATTCTCCATGTCGTCCCCAGTTACCCTGGGCTTTATCTCTCATTGTATTATCCCTTCCCCTGATATCGCGGGTCCATCATCTGTGCTGTCGGGCCTCTCGTCTGTACCACTGTTAGAAGCCCCATCTGATGCCCTCCCGCCTGTCAACCCCATCTCGTCCTCCGCTCGCACTATACCCTCGGGTTGTTTCTCCTCTGTTCCCCCTCTTATTGAGGCCATTCCCATTTTTCCCTCTAACCCTAACCCCTCCTTCAAAGTTCTGGAAGAAACGAGGGTTTTTTCAAACCCTAGCATCCCGCCAACCCGTCCCCTGAAGAAACAGAGGTGTTTTAAGTCTCGGGCTGTAGACGCCATCCTTCGGCGTGAAGAGGATATCCAGTGGGGGGATACAATGGATTATGCTGATAGAGTTCTGGTAGGAAGTATCAGAGGAAGAAGCTATTCGGCTACCCGGCTGAAGACATGGGCTACGGAAATTTGGGGTCAGCGCCTAGCGGACATCCCCTTTGTCCAAACCTTTGTACGAGGATGGTTCGCGTTATGCTTTTCTATGGTTGACCACACGAGTTGGGTCCTTTCATCTTTTTGGCACTTTGAACATGCTCCAGTGCTCCTTAAGCGCTGGATGCCTCTTTTCGACCCCAAGACTGAGCAAATTGGAGTCAGCCCTGTTTGTGTTAGGCTTCCTGGCTTGCCTCTGCAATATTGGTCCGAGGACATTTTTCGAAAGATTGGGAATTCCTTGGGCACATACATGGAGTATGATAAATCCTATCAGACCATGGGCATGATGGCATATGCAAGAATTCTTGTTCATTTGGACACCAAAGGAGGTCTACAGGAATATATCACTATACAATGGAGATCCTTCTCGCGCAAACAACTACTTGACTATGAAGGCATCCTCTACCGTTGTAGAAGGTGTCATCAGGTGGGTCATCTTTATAAGGCATGTCCCCTGCTAAAGAAACACAAAAAAGACTCTCAAGATCTTGAACAGGCTCCACCTGCAGAACAACCTCCTCCTCCTGCAACTAAGACCCAGACAGCAGAACAGAACAAGACTTCGGATACGGTTGAAGCGCCTCCTGCACCAGCATAGAAGAGGTGAGGAAAAACTACTATACAGCCTCCCTCCCCTCCTCTGACGCGCTCCAGGGCTGCTAAGGGTGATGTCTTCTCATCATGTATGTCTTTTTTTTCTAATGTCTCTGCACCTCAACATTCTACATATTTTTCATCTCTCTCTTCTCATTTGCACCACCAGTCATTGGTCTTCCCTCCTCCTCTCCCCTCTGCCCGTTTCCCAGCCTCCAGGATCCCCCCCTTTTCTCCTCTAGCAGGACAATCCTATATGTCCTGCTCCCTCCCGGTGCCTCTTCCTATTTTCACCTCCTGCTCCCTCTCCACTATCCTGATCCCCTCACATCCACCTCCCTCCCCCTCGGTTAATTCTACCCTGCAATACTCGACCTGATCCAAAAGCAAAGAGAGAAAGATGGATGCAGTTGGCCTAGATGTGGACTTTTCCCTGGTTACCCCCAAACCATTGAAGGGCAGATCCTCCAACCTCAACAAAGAGATTGTTCAAGCTAGAGAAGAGGTTGTCTAGGGCAAACAAAAGACCATCGAAAGGCTTCTTAGAGCAAAGGACACCCTCCCCCCCCCCTCCATGAAGCTTTTATCTTTCAATTGTCGAGGACTAGCTAGCCTTGAGAAAAAATTAGCCCTGAAACGACTTTTTCTAACTAAGATGGCCGATGTCATATTCTTACAAGAAACCTTATGTATGACTAACTTGATCATACCCTTACTGCAATCGTGGATGCCGGGCTAGAACTTCCATGCTCTAGATGCCTCTGGGTGATCTGGGGGGTCGCAATTGGTTTCTGGAACAGGACAATTGATCTAAGGAACATCTGGGGTGGAGTAGGTTTCATTGGAGCTGACATCTTTTCCAAGGACTTGGAGGCTGAAATCAGGGTTATAAATGTCTATGGCCCCTCCCAGAACAGGGAGACATTTTGGAGAAGGCTATTCAACAACTCTCTCTTACAGGTAGACAATATTATCCTTGGAGGGGATCTAAACTTCTCCTTGGGCTTCATGGAATCTTGGGGCCATATGGCTCAAATAGATCCGCTACCTGATGTTTTTGTGCATATGCTAGAGGATCACCACTGGATCGACATACCATCTGCCAAAATCCAGCACACTTGGAAAAACAACCATACAGGCAACCAAAGCCTGGCTAGGAGATTGGACCGCTTCCTTATTAAGGAAGCCTTTCACGCCCAACATTCTTGTTCTAGGAAACGAATGGGAATTGGTGGAATCTCTAACCATCATCCTATATATCTGGAGCTAGATGATAGCTCACACAAGATCAAAGCTCCATTTAAATTCAATTCAACTTGGCTCAGGGACCCCTCCTACATCAAGCTGATCACTGACTTCTGGCAAACCCACCCGATCTCTAAGGAACTAAAGGGCATCTCCAGAGAGTGGGCGCACAAGAAGAGGGAACATGATGACATTAACTTAAGACAAGCAGAATAGGCCATCTTAGCTATTGAAGAAAATTCTGAAGGCACTTTCCCCTCACTGGAGTAAAAAGAGCACAACACTCTCCTCATCAAACAAAGATCCCAAATTCTTAAAGATAGAGAGGAAAGCTGGTGACTCAGGAGCAGAGCCACTTGGCTACAGGAAGGAGACGAAAACACAAAGTTTTACCATAAGTTTGAAAATGGACGAAAGACTATTAACACTATTTGGGAACTCCAGAATGATTAAGGACAAGTGGTTAAAACATCGAGAGAGTTGGCATCCTTAGCCAGCTCACATTACAAAGGCATTTATTCGGCCCCTGAAGAAGCCAACATTCTAGAGATCATGCGTATAACAGAACTCTTTCCTCGGTTTGTAGAGTTGGAGGAAGCGGAGGAGCTTTCCAAGGAGGTAACTATGGGGGAACTTGAAGCCACCATCAAGGGCTTCCAAAAAGACAAAAGCCTAGGCCCTGATGGATGGACCATAGAATTCTACCTCGCTTTCTTTGACATTCTGGGGCATGACCTGCTTAAGGTGGTGGAGGACTTCAGAATTTCTAGGAGGATGTCTTCGATAATCAAGTCTACGTTCATTGGACTCATTCCCAAGTCCAATAAGCCCTCATCCTTTAATGACTTCTGCCCCATCTCACTGTGCAATTGTCTTTACAAAATAATGGCCAAAATCATAGCAAACAGGCTCAAGCCCATCCTCTCGGCCCATATCTCCCCTGAGCAATTTGCGTTCCTTCAGCATCGCCAAATTCATGAAGCCATTGGAACTACACAAGAACTACTTCACTCAGTGCACTTAAGGAACTTGAAAGGTATGATCCTAAAAGTGGATTTAGCTAAGGCTTTTGATAGGGAAAATTGACTATACATTCGACTGCTGCTTACTCATTTGGGTTTTCCTTTTACATATATCAAATGGATCATGAGCTGTATTACCAATGTCTCATACAGTGTTCTTCTAAATGGTGCCCCTACTCAGTTCTTCTTAGCTAAGAGGGGACTAAGGCAGGGATGCCCTCTCTCTCCCCTGCTCTTCCTCCTCATCATGGATGGTCTAAGTAGAATTATAAGTGCTGAGCACAGAAGGGGTAGAATAGTGGGAATTAAGATCACGGACAACTGTTCCTTAACCCACTTGTTGTTTGTAGACGATGTCCTCATTTTCTTGAATGGAAGTATTGGAGGCACAACTGCCCTATAGAATGTTTTTGGTCTCTTTCAAAAGGCAACAGGTATGGTCATCAATGTTCACAAGTCCACTCTGACAACAGCTAGCCGCTCCCAGACTGAAGTGCAATTTTCTTTACGCCGATTCCCATTTTCTCTCCACTCTTTGGAGGATGGGCTGAAATATATAGGCTTCAGGTTGAAGCCCCAGGGCTACAAAATAGCAGATTGGACCTGACTCATCTCAAAGGTTGAAAAACGTTTGAACATATGGTACCATAGATACCTCTCTCAAGCAGGCATGCTTATCCTCATTAAAGCAACTCTCGAAGTGACCCCTGTGTACTGGATGACATTGGCATGGATCCCTAGGGGAATTCTTGTTAGGTTACAAAATATTTGCAGCAGATTTCTATGGAAAGGTAACGAACAAGGAAGTCTCTTTGCCTGGGTAAAATGGGATACTATTGCAAGACCCAAGAAATGGGGGGGTTGGGGCATTAAAAATATGGACATCTTCGCCAAAGCATTTGCTGCAAAACTGGGTTGGCAGCTAATTACATCCCAAAGTCTCTGGACAAAGGTCGCATATGCTAAGTATATCTCCCCTACAAATTTGATGGATTGAATCTGGCTGGACCATCGGAACAACAACATCTCCATCATATGGAAGGCGATGTTAAACTCTATCCCCCTCATTTGAGAAGGCCTAACATGGAGGATTCATGAGGGTAATGCAGTTCGTATCAGTGTTGATCCCTGGATTGGTTGTGGAAATTCTCACAGGCTTCCAGCTGAAGTGACTGGTCTTTTAGCTGCTCAAGGCTATACTCATCTCAGTCATATTGCTGACCCTATAAACACTTCTCTCTTTCAGCAGGCCTGGAAATCGACCCTAGACATTCATCTTCTGGCACAATGGCATCAGGCTTGGCATGATTTTACAGAGGCTCTTACTCAAGCACATATTCAGATATCAGAAGGAGAGGATGAAATTGTGTGGGCTCATGCAAAAAATGGAAGATACTCGCCTAAGGATGGGTATCTGAAGCTTATGGACTTTGCAAAACCAGAGCATATTGAGCCTTGGTGGAAAGCTCTCTGGAAACTAAAAGCGGCCCCTAGAACACATTTGCTCATGTGGTCCATTCTCTTCAACAAAATCCCGACACGTTTAAATCTGATGAAGCGATCCTTCCATGGACCCTTTTGGTGCCACCTATGCAAAAACAACGAGGAAAGTACTGAGCACCTTTTCTTGGACTACCCTATCATCACAGATCAATGGAACATCATCCTTGCACGTTACCCCTAACTTCAAGGCTGGTGAGGGAGAACCTTACATGAGGCTTGGAATAACTGGATCAGTGGACATAGGGGAAAGGACAAGAATTTTCTGTTATTAATGTGCTGGGCCTTCTAGACAGCTAGGAACCAAGCCATTTTTGACCGCAGGGATCCACACTGGCTTTCTATTAGAACAAGAGTTATAACAGATTTTGATCTGTTACTTGAGGAAGAATCTCACCCTCCCTCAAGGGACATTCAACTTGAGCATATTGATAAAACAATCCCTTGGGCTTATTTTGACGGATCAGTCCAAGCGTAGGGATGTGGGGGGGGGGATTATTTTCCTGAGTGAATCCCACTGCTGCAAAATCCAAATGAATCTGGGAAGAGGCATAAACAACTATGCTGAGCTAGCCACCGCCAAACACCTCCTCCACTTTGCTCTCAAAAAGCATTGCACTCTTCTGCAACTGTTTGGGGACTCCAAACTAGTTTGCAATTGGTTAAATAGAACATCTCATTGCTCTGCATTCTCATTGAGGCACATTTTGACTGAGGCTCACAGAGTTATCTCATCCTTTGATAATTTTGTCTGTCATAACATTTTCAGGGAGCGCAACACAGGGGCAGACTTCCTATCAAAGGAGGCAGCGCACCGGTAGGAAGAGGACTGTTTAATTCAAGAAGAAATTGATGGAACCTTCCATCAGTATTATCACAGACCTTTCATAGATCTTCATATGCCACAGGGGATATAAGCAGTCTGTTTATATTTTTGTCTTTTCTAGTATTATGTATGTTGTTTTAATTTTTGAACATATGGTCTTGCAAGAACTCTTTCCATAGAGAAAATGTTGACAGTTTATAGCCATAACTGATGAGTGATAGTTCAATTTTGAGATTTTTAAAAGTACTCCCTGCGTGGAGAATCCAGTTTTTTTTGTTTTTTTGTTTTGTTTTTTAAACAGATGGTGGGTTCAACCAGCCTCAATATGCATATGCTATGGCATCTATAGAATGTAATTTCTCATCATTAATAGAAATTACGACTTTTTCCAAGGGAAAACAATAATAAAACATCGTATATTCCGGTCGTATGTTCCCGAACAAAGACATCCTATGTTCCCGAAATTTCTTGACCTTATAACACCATATATTATAGAACACCATGTTATACATTAACGTCATATATATACAACACCACATATTAACTTCAACACAATACACCATATATTGATGTAATATACCCACATTCATATACCAACAATAATGATACCATAACACACTATAATATGTTAATATGTCGCTGACTTAATAAAAAAATATCGTTTGTAACACATTATGTAACTGCTATGTAACACAATACATTAATAATGTTATCAAATAACATTGTAACATTGTCAAATAACAATGTAATATGTACTCTATTAATGTTGTCATAACATGATGTCATATGAATTCTATTAATGTTTTCATAACACTATATATTAACACACCATAATATTTGTAACTTTGCCAATAACATTATAATGTCGCTAATAACATTTATGCCATATTCATTATATTGTATGAATTCACATGTCATTTTGCACCGACTTCACGATTTTGCATTGTGTAATAATCACCTCTGGTAACAATAATATTCACATCGAGTTCACCAAGTAGTGTAACATTCATTGCACCATAATTATCATTTCTATTAGTGTAGTATGGAGTAACAAATATATAGAATGATTCTAGTCCATGGCATGCAATAATGCTCCATCCTAGTCATTTTCTGTCATCTTTTTCAACGACTATCATTTTTTTCATCTATATATGCTATAGATGCATTTTCTTAGGTCCATAGATAACACTTAGAAAGAGATCGGTGGTTGCCAGAGGAACTTATTATGAAAATCTCTTTTATTGTGTGCAAGTATCCAAAACAATTAAAATATTACATCCATTGTGAGATCAGTTTTCTCATAACATTGTCTTTATATTTGTTTGTGTAGAAATTTGCTAGGAATATTTTATCAACCTGTCTCTCCTTTGCTTTTTCATTTCCCATTCTTTGTTTCTCTTGCCTTGCGAGTAGGTGATGGCAAGTCTAATACAACTGACTATATTTCAGCCTTGAAATCATGTCACTCAAGCCTTCTACTCTCTTATGGTCGATACTTTAGCTCCAGTTGTTACTATTGATAAAGCATCTTTAACTCTCTTTCCCCTTTTAGTGCTCATCCAACACTAAGATTATCTCTTGCTCAACCACACAATTTCTCTTATATATACATGAAATGACATGCATAATATACTCTTTCTTTAGTGGTATCTTCTACTTGAGATTTTGATCGTGATTGAGGCCTAGGCCAATTTCCCTTACTCAAAGATTTAGGTTTGAAGTTGCATAAGGAACTTCTTAGATTGATTATCCCTTTCAAAATACTTTTGGTGTTGCTCTCCTCGTGATATATTTCATGATTTATCACTGTTTCTCCTCTAATACTAACATTAACATATTCTTCTTTTTCTTCACGAGTAACTCCCCTTGAGGCCGTGATGACTTCATTTTTTTATTGAAGTCCCATGTTGGTACTTTTTCTTCCTCTTCCACATTGTAGTAGGTTTCCTTTTGTTGTCTACATTATTTCATTGTTTGGTATGCTTGGAGTTGCTTCCATCTTCTGTCTGGAGCTCTTTAGGGTATATGGCAGTTTGCAATCTTTAGCTTTGTGGCCAAGGTTATCACACACATAACATACTGTGTGGCCAATAAATGGGGAGCATGGTATATTTCTTCTTGTATTCACATTTTTCTTTGCTTACAATTTGCATTCAATAGATTTATGTCCAACTTAATTGCACAAATAACAATAATCATAGAAATTATTTGTGTACCTGGTGGATGATTGTCTTCTCTATGAGGGACCTTCTTGTTCGTTGTATCTTATGCTGATTAATCTTGGTTTTCTTGCTCTTACATTATGCTGCTACATATCCAAGTTCATGAAAAGAAAACATTTGATATCTTAAAAGGGAGCAAATAATCTCCTTTGGGATCTTCTAAATTTGCTTAAATTATCTTTAGGAGCAAATGACCTTTCTGCAAAGAGCATTTTCTTCGACTCATTCTTTTCATTTTGACTCTATTGTTCATATTTATTTGTTTCCTTGTTAATCACGCTTCTTGTCCCTTCTACCAAATGTCTTTTCAGGCCTATTTTTTCCTCTTTAACGATTGCTTTTTCTGAGTTCTTCATGGATACAATCTCCTCTTCTAGCTGTTTATTTGTTATTTTATTCTAACTCACTTATAGCTAAATTAGTATAAGCCTCTGAGCTTTCACATTATTCTTCTTTCTCCTACAATCATTTTCTCATTATATCTTCTATTCTTCTTGCTTCTTCAATATATGTCCTTAGGCTAACGATTTCCTTCTTGAACTCATGTTCTCTTTTGTCACATATCTGCAACAATTTCTTATGGTTTATGCTCTCATTTGCAAGTTTGTCTATTTCGGCCAAGGCTGAGTCAAGCTTGATGTGTTCTTTAGCTAACTTTTCTTCATGACCATTAGGTACTTTCATACTTGCAGAACAAGTCTCATTTGATTGGATGGTTTCCTTTTGACACGATTTTTTCTTCTTATTCTTTTTCTTCTCCTTTTCTGCACTGCTATTACTAGTATCTCCTTAATAGATGAGTTGCAATCTATTCAAATTCTTTTTCAGAATTTAAATATATTATTGTATCAAGATACTTATTATGAAGATTGTTGTACATTGTACATTTTATCTTCGCATTCCATTGTAATTCTTGAGTAGATGGAGCATCACGTTTACTGTATCCATCACATACAAGCTTCCATATGCCAAGTCCATAAGCTATAAGTTATGCTTTTACCTGATCTCTCCATTCATTAAAGTTTGCCACACTTAGCACATATATACTATGATAATCCATATTTAACTAGGTCTACCTTCCAATTGTTAGACTGTCATAGAAGGAACCCACTTTGATACCAATTGTTGGAAACTTAAATAAACTTAGAGGGGGGTTCATTAGTTTAGTACATTCATTGACATTAAATTATGCTTTTTTTGCAATGATTAATTGAACTATTAAATAAGCATCATACACCTTATGTACACCAAATTTAATATATAACTAGAATTTAATAAGTAAACCACAATATAACATCTTTCATGACAACATAAAATCAACACACATAAACATCACATGTGGACACCAGATATAAGTGGAAACCCATAAAGGGAGAAAACCATGAATTTTATGCTAAGACAAATTGTGCAATGTATAACAATCTTATGAATTTTATCATAAAATTCATAAAATGTATAACAATGTATAAAAATGTACATTTTGTATAAAATTCATAAAATGTGAAATTTATAACAATTTTATGATAACATTTTCCATTGCCTTTGTATTTTCTTTATACGTTTGCCTTTTCCTTGCATCACAACAATTTTTTCAACATAACAATCTTTGGAACATTATACAAGCAGTTCAAAGTATGTATCACAACACTACAACACATGTATATGCAAGCAACCTCAACTTCTCTGCAACCTTAGCAACCTTTGCAACATAACAATATATGCGTCACAACTCCTTCATGCCTTTTCCTTGCATTGCATCAACTCAACATGATACATGAAACCCATCAACACAAACATCAAGCCATAAGCACAAATACACCTTAATGCAACAAATTTTTCATTCAACTAGGCCATACCACTACATGCCTCTATTCTATCTTGTTGATCATACCTCATCACACTTATGTCATGCATAACAAGGATAAAAAGATCAACACAATCTCAACTCCTTCGCTAACAACACTTAGAATGTACAATCAAACTTACAACGCAATGTACAAATCAACATCACATATGCATGCATCAATATCACATATGCAAGCAAAACATTCACTCTCCAATTCCATATATTTGTTCTCTTTATGCCACTACTTTGTTGTTTCTTTTCCATCACCTTCATCTCTTGTTGCTCTTGTTGTCATCAAGCATACCAAGCATACCTTGTTGCTCTTACTGTTTCTTTGCCATCAATCACAACAATTCCAACACAAAGAAAGGTATAAAGAGTCTATAAATTACCAATATATAAAAATATCATTATTATGCATAATAAGGATACAATTCCTTAACCTTTGTAGAATACTGTAGCTTTAAGGATATGGTTCCAATAGTAAATACGAAGTGTTGGAATAAAATGAAGATGATCAAACCTCATGGGGAGGTGTTGAGGATGGAAGCCACTTTGGGGGAATTAAACTTCCCAAGGGGAATCCATGCTCGACCAAGCCTCATAGAATCGTTGTGATAAACATCGCACTATGGGTGATAGGTACTTCTTCTATCTGATATAGGGGTTTTCCCTAGCCTATGCACAACCTAGACACAAAAAAGAAAAAGAAAAAAAAGACGAAGATGATATATGATGAGTGCGCTCTCAATGTACAAGGGCATAAGAAGGTGTTGATACTTGGAATTGACCATCCCAACATTGGGGAGATCACCCAATAAAAGTCCCAATTACACCTTTGTCCATTTATGATGGTGATTCCAACCAATATGTGGGTTCAGTTGTCACCTAAAGTGTTACTCCTCGTAACAAGACTTTTTGATATGATTTCCTAAATCTAAATGCAACCTAAGCTAATATAAAAATGAAAACAAGGACTATCCTATTGCTAATCTAGAACTAACTCCCTAACTTATCTCAATCACGAAAGGGAAAAGACCCAATATCAACCAAGAACAAGGGGAATGGACCGAAATTGAATCTAAGATTAAAATGAACCAACACATCACATAAATAGTTCATATGGATCATAGTAATCATGACACATGTGCATATATGGTTATCTAAATAAGCAGCTACCAAAGCCTCACACACACATACTTATATTCACATATCACTAAATGAATTCAGGATTAAGATGAACTATTACATCATAGAAATAATTCATATCATACAACAATAATTGGAGGAAAAATAAGCATGTAATTTAAATGCATAAATAGTTATCAGAAATCACATACAAGTCTACCTGAATTCAATATTCAACTTTGATATAAGTTTGATCAACCATGAAAAGATAGATTTTCATTAGTTTTAAATAAGCATGAAATTGTATGAAATTAATATCAATGCAAAATATGCAACACATGTTTATCTAGGATAGGGAATAAATCAAAACTTAATAGATTTTTAAAGGCCTTCTGCTAATCTTTTATTTCAGACGACAATGCATAAAAATAAAATATGACTTCAAGCTTTAGGGTACAAATGGTTCTATGGATCCACTATGACAACATAAGCATCTCCAATCCAAATCGTTACCCTTTTGATCTGACCCTCTAGGTTCCGAGATTCCTTTTGAGAATTCAACTCTACAATAGTGCAAAGCCGCCTTCCTTTTTCTAGAAATCAGACCCCTCCCTCTAGCATTGCCAAGTCCCCTTTAAATAATATTACAAATTAATTAAAAAAGGGAATATTTAATTACAATTTGAACAAATAATTGGGAAATGGAACTAAATATCAATTGTGAAATTTTCCATGACCTAGAGGATTGAATTAGGAAGCCTACAGTTCTAATCTTGAATCCTGAGCAACCACCTGTATAACTGTATGCAACCAAAAGAAATAAATTAGAAACATTAATAATCTAAATTTTGCAAACAAATCATATTCATAACCAACAACTTAAAAATACTCTCTGGTTTTATCAATATGATGAATTGATTCTTTCCAAATTTGGATTTCTAGAACTCGAGTTTCATGCTAAATTCATGGTCCTTTTCCCTTAGATTTTATAGGAATTCAATTCACAAATTTTTACCAAATTAACATTCCCAAAATATTCTCCTCCTTTCTAGTTTTCCAACAAGCTATCCTTCGCCTAATTTGGTGTTATGGAATTCAAGATATGGCCTCAGGAAGTTGATATTCAGACATTGTTGATCAAATTTGTGGTTTAATTGTGGCTTTTGATTTAAATACCAAGACACATAGTACCACATGCATGGTAAAGGAAAAGCTTAGAGGGTTTATATTTTTTTTGTGTGTTTATGATGGTTTGTGTGAAAACAAATAACAAGCTATAGGTTGAGGAGCCCATGTTTAAATGTTTTTACCCTACGCAAAAAGTTACATAATAAAAAATATATATGATAAATTTGATAAGAATGTCTAACCATTAAATTGAAGTTTTTGGCTGGAATCTAACAATTTTTTTGGGTCAAATCTTGAACTTTGTTGTTTAAAATAAGTTTTCGACTACATATATGGATTCAACACCCTGAAAACCCCCCGGGGCACTCCGATTTTGGAGAGTTCACAACTTAAATTTATGATTCCAACAAATCCTTACTAGATTCTAGGTAAATTAAATTGGAAAATATGCGAGAAAGACTTCCAAAATGTATAAGATACTGTGACATTTTAATATAAGATAAATTTGAATTTTGAGTCATGAGAGGTGTGAGTCCCAATCATGAAATCAAACCAAATAAATAAGTTAGTGAAATAAAAAATTAAACAAGTCTAATATGTATTGTTGCTGCATAATACCTGCCTCTTAAGCAAAATGTAATTGACAACCAAGTTATTGATGGCATAAGTTATACATAGACTTAAGAAATTAATATTTAAAACACTTTTTAAAATTTTATTAACTCCAAATCAATAGAGCAATGAATGGATTTTTAACATATTTTGGAATTCTTTTGCAACTAGTAGACATATGGTGAAAATTGATGTAATAAGGAATTCCTTTACAACAAAATGCCATGTGGATAGCTGCCCACCATTTTTTATGCAAATATTTGCTTAAATTATGGTGGACAAACATCGACATGGCATTCTCGCATAAAAAATGGTGGGCAACTATCCATGTGGCATTCTCACATAAAAAATGGTGGGCAATTATTCATGTGGAATTCCCACATAAAAAATGGTGGGCAACTATCCATGTGGCATTCTCACATAAAAAATGGTGGGGAGCTATCCACATCCCATTCTATTGTCCAAAGTTATGACACTTCGACAAATATTTTTTTTTTTTTGATTTTTGATGTTTTAATATAATTTTATATTTCATAATTCAATTTAAAACCACATAAAAATAGTCGTCAACCAATAAGAAAAAACAATTTGCATTTTAACAAATTAAAAATTGTTTTTTAATTTTCAAAATATTCAATTTAATATTTATTTTTTTCAAAAAATTGATAAACACAACACTGTGGATAATCAGGATCATGCTACTCCAAATTTCATAGAATCTGTTTAAAAAAATTAAAAACTAATTAAAATTCAATTTTTTTTTTTATCAAAATAAAAACAATATAACTTACCTTTGACAAGTATAATAAAACAAATAAAAATAGAATGATTTCGAACCTTCCTCCCCTCCTCGAACTCCAAACTATGTGAAATAAAATAAATAAAAACTTTTAAACTCGACCATGAAAAACCCTCATAATCCTTGATCAAGGACACAATAATTAAATAAAAATAAAATAAAATAAATACTAAATAATTTTGATCCTAAACCCTGACCCTTGGACGAATTTGGAAATGGACACATGAAAAAATCCAGCAGACCCAGTGGCAAGGTTTTAGTTAACTCAAAGTTATGGCCATTGGATTTCGAAAAACATGAAGTTCTAACCACTAGATCCTGGAAAAAACACAATAATTTTAAATATAATATAAATAATATAAATTAAAATTAATAAAAATAAACCATGAAAAAAGAATATACATAAATAAAAGTATTCATATTAGCTGCCATGTCAACATACTTTGTATGATTATGTGCTGCGTGGACTATGAGAACACATCATCTGCTTAGTCAACATGCCTAATCAACATGTCACATTATTAAACCACGATAAAATGCAAAACTTCACAGGGCCATAAATTTTCGTCCTGAACTCAAATGAGGAAAATTTAATATCACTTGAAAGCTCTCAAAGAGCAAAAGGTGACGAAAATGTTGAAAGTAGAAAATTATGAAACATAAGAACTATTGTTTAGAGGATTTTTGGCGAAATCACATAGATAATCATTTGTCGACGCGTTTTGAACCAACCAGTGTGGTTCATCGTCAGGACAGAGATTACAACGGCTAGTTAACGGCTAATTTTGACTAAAAGACCCAGGTCAAAAATTAAAACTAAAATTATAATATTATT
>APFE030474802.1:0-28163 GCA_000404065.3 Pinus taeda
CATCCAAGGTGAATCTTTGTTCTTGCAAGAGGTTTGTTTTTGAAGCATTTGTTTGAATGATGAATGTGCTAACCACAATGCTCACACGGATGAATATCAAAACAATGATCTTTCATATGGCCAACTCAATTACAATGTTGGCATTTGATAATCTGTTGTGAATGTGGAGGAGCATAAACAAGTGACGGTTTGTCTTGAAGAAATCTCACACTCTAAAATTTGATGGGCTTGGAATAGTCCGGAATATGAAGGGACACCTCCTTGTCATATCTAATACCGGTTATGTGCTTGTTACTGACAAGCTCTTCCCAAGATTTGATGATGGGCCATGGAAGTGGAACCTGAACTTCTACATCTGCATGCAAATTTTCTGTTGAAATGGGGATTGAATTTGAATCAACCTCAACCTTACTAATTTCATTGCTTGTTGGTTGTTGATGGGTGTCTATTTCAACCTCAAAAAGGGATTTATTTATTTTATTTTATTTTTATTTTTTTGAAAAAAAAAGAAGTCCAGAATGTCAACTCTTTTGTTGTAATTCATCTTGTTATAGTTGTGATTCAATCTACAAAAAATCAATTTTCTCTTGTGCATTTTATAGACAAGTTTGAATGTTTGAAAGAGACGCTTTCATCAACATTAAATTGTATCAAAGTTTCCAGGATCTCTAATACTTTATAAACTTTGGCCATTTTCAGGACTTCAACACACAGACTCAATGCTCCAACCAACGAGCAACAATTACTGTAATGCATTTCACATGGTGGTTAAACGTAGGTTCCAATGTTCAATATATATCAACATTCAATAATAACCAAGTATACCTCAACCAACATTCAATATATAAATCTTAAGCAATTTCAACGCACTCAGAGCCGCATTCATCATAGTTTAACACACATATAATTTCACATATTAGAACTCATTCAACCCATTATATACCAACACATATTTATCTGAAATTTAAAACAAAGAGATGTGCATATTAAATTTCAATGTACAACATTTATCAATGCTTTCCAGAGCCTTTCAATTTTATATATATATATGGGTCAATGAACATATCTCACTTCATGGTATGCATTTACAACCTAAACCATCACTCAAGCATAATACGCCATCGTTCATGATTTTAAAAAAACTATTCAACGCATAAAACGCTAGAGCATACCATACCAAAACGAGCAATGCACACCATAATGTATCACTGCAATCGAACATAGGTCATATATACCACGACCTCGATGTATATACCACAACCTTCAACTAAAAATATCTAATGTAATCCTTCTCAATGCACAAGTCACGACCTTCGTGGAAAAAATATATATAATTCAATGCACAGTTCAAAATTTTCAACGCACTATTTAAGCATTCAACGTACCAAGCGCACTCAGGTCATGACCATAATCAACCCAGAGGAGCACAAACAACATAGTTAATCAATGGACTGGACGCACAAGAAACAAGGTACAAAACCAATGTTGTCAGGTAAAAGTATGTGTTATATCGATCATCGTATATGAGAGAGCATCAATCAAGATGATTTTAATTCACCTCACTCTAAAACACCCCATCCTACTGCTTTCAAACTGCATGTACTTATGAACAAAGGTCCAAATTTTCAAACTAAAACTAGAGAGCATAAACGAGATCAAGATTCTCTCTTGAAGAATCAACTTTTCATCAAACTGTGATGATAACCTTCTGCCACCTTTTCTGTTCAAACAGTTTCTCTGAGTTGGCATTGCTTTCCATTTTTCATTGTACTCCTGTAGTACTGCACAGAAAACAAAGATTGGCTTACCATATAACAATGCAGAATAAAAAATCACTAATTTCTTTTACAATACAACCCCTTACCTATTCAAGCAGAAACTTGCAGGAACTAAAGTACATATGTAGTTATACTTATAACCAGCCATAAAAATCAAATTAGAATCATTACCATAAATTAACATCTAATCCTTCTTATGGACTGCAAGGCTATTTGACACATTATCATGTTTTAATGATTCATTTGGTACAAACTACTTCCTCATTGCATCTGATAGTTTGAGGAAATACACTTTTTAGAAGAGTATGCTATTTAATTGAATAAAAGGCTAAAGCTAGTCAATTTTATAACTAAGTCGTTTTGTAGATTACTTCAGGAATCTGATGCTCAGTGGGAAAGCATAGTAAGGTTAAAATAGTTAAAAAGGAAGAACCCGACAGAAATGATCAAGCTCAGAGATATACCGAAAAGGTTACCAATCTGGAATAGCATATCCAAAAATGTAAAACCATATCTGACCTTGTTTTCAGGGAGGTTAAATCAGGAACCAATGTATTATTCTGGGATGATCCATGGAATGGCCACAAACCATTCAAAGAAGAGGAGAATGAAAGGATGTCAGAAATAAGATAAAGGAGAAAGAATGAAAAAAAAACAGTGACTACTAGGAAGAAAATGAAGACCCATCCAAGTCATTGCAAACCTGGAAAATGATCTCTAATTAATCCATTGAGATTGATAAGGAAAGAAATTCTACAGTGGAAGCAATTCTGTCCCTAAGAAGATTTCTCAAGAGGAAAGGAGAGTAGAGTTTTGGCTGGAACAAAGATGCAAATGGTAGTTACGGTGTCAAAGAAGGCAACATGGTGTGCTTTGTAGAGAAAAAGGATTTAGTCCAACATAAAATCTGGAGAAAGGTACGGAATCCAATGATATAACAAAATCTGGAGAAAGGTATGGAATCCAATGATACTTTTCCTCCTTAGAAATTCAGAGGCAATATTGGTCCTTCGAGGTGCAATGTATGATTGGAGGCAGAAGAAGGTAGCAGTCCCCTGCACAAGAGTGCCTTTGCATCTAAGGTATGGTTTTTTTGGAGAACTTGGACAAAGCAGCCCATTCTAATGGTGAATACAATGCAGGAATTGTTGGGGTGTAATCTATGGAAAGCAAGGAATCTTATGATTTTTATGAGCAAAAGATTATCCCCTGCATAGGTGTGGTTTCAGATCAAAAAAGCACAAAGAGTCAGCGAAGGTAACAAATGAATAGAAAATAATCTCATCCCAATCAGAAGAAATAAACTTGATCGAAGAGATGAAGACACAGATGGTCTGGGGAAATGGTCTGGGGAAATGGCACTAATATGAAAGCTGAAACCATTGCACTTTGGGGTTTATTATGGTTCACCAGTTTCTTGGATATACCAAGCTTGCAGATCTTTGGAGACTCACAAGCACTAATCAATCATATGCTGGGTTTATCCTCTATCTCCTATCCTCACTTACAGGGTCGGCTCAGAAACATTGAATATCTTAAAAGATCCTTTCAACATATATCTTTCCACCATATTCATTGGGATCCGGTTGGATGCATGCATATCATTTTGAGGATGGCAAATTACTCTATGGATGTCGGGACTATGACCCTCCCAGGATGATGTCTACTGATTGAACTCACACAGTCGAGTCCCTGGCAGCCCAATGCTGTCCTTATGTTTTTGTTCTTCATGGTTTTTTACTCCCGTTTATGATGCTGATTTATGGATACTATTTTTGGCTTACTGTTATAGGCCGATGGTAATTGTGTACTTATTTTAGGTTCGGCCACGGTGGCTCTCTTCACCCTTGCCTGTTCTTGTTTTCTGGCAGCATATAGTCTTCCACCCTGGCCTGTTCTTGTTTACTGGCAGCATAATGTCTTCTTATGGTGGACTGTTTTGATGAAAATATTTCACTATAATGTATTGGTTTTTTATATAATTAATAACAACCAGCGTTTTTATCCTTCTGAAAAAAAAAAACGCAGATGGTGACCTCAAAAATCCTGCTGAGCCTGGGTAGTGCAAGGTTAACTACGATGGGGCATAGAAAGGAAGCCTGGATATAACAGGGGCAGTGGGCATAATCAGAGACTACCAAGGTAAAATCAAGCTGGTCCTCTACAGAGACTTAGGAGAATGAACAAACAATATGGCAGAGAACAAGGGGTTATTTCGGGATTGACAAAAGAAGAGAGAATTGGGTCCAGTAAAATCAATATTGAAGGAGATTCCAAACTCTTTATAGATTTTCTCAATAAGAAGGCTGTTAACAGTTGTGGGAACTAATGAAGCAGTAATTCAACGAAGTCCGATTTCAGCATTTGAAAAGGAAGGCCAATCAGTTGTTAGGTTGAATGGCTAATCATACAATCTTGTAGAAAAAGAAGGGATCTTGTTGAAACTAGGTAATGAGCAATCTTGTTGAAAAAAAAGGGATTTTCTTGAAACTAAGTGATGAGCAATCTTGTTGAAAAAAAAGGGATCCTCCTGAAGCTAAGTGATGAGCAATCTTGTTGAAATGGCACAGGAGATTGCACGTAAGCAGACCTATGAAGACGCCCTCAAATCAGTCTCAGGAGGATCAGTAAAGGAGCACTCACTCTTAAAAAGACGAGGTCCCGAGACAAATCAGCAGTAGTATACAGCAGTCGTAATCAAATATTTCACAGCGAGAGATTGTTATGTAGTCCCAAACTCAGAGCGTAGCTCATACGTCCTCTGCGTTGCAGTCGATGAAATATCATCACCACTTCGTAAAATTTCGAGAAGAATACGAAAAATCGAATAATCTATGCCGTAGCGTCACCTCTGGCTAATGAAATTATCCATTTCATCACATCACATCATGTGCTGCAACAATAGGGTATGGACTCTCTCAACACGGGCCCAATCACATGCTTGAAAAGTAGGCTTAGATATTAATACCATATAATATTATTGTAGGTGAGATATTTTGTATAAAGGAGATGCATTTTGGAAAAGATATTCTAAAAATGAAAATGCATGTGGAAGCTCTCTAGCTCAAATAGGGAGGGAACCACGCACCCTGAGTTTTAGATTGAAAAGTGGGTCTTAGCATGAAGAGAACCAAACCTCTAACCTCTATTTGGATTTAGATTGAAAAGTGGATCTTAACATGAACTAAGGCTTATGAATTTGACCCTAAATAGGTATTATTAATGGAAATTTCCCAAAAAAAATTGTTGGAAAAGTAGAAGTTTGATGGGGTTCCGGGATATATTAAATATTATAGTCTTAGTTTTATTATGTATTATTTATGATTACAAAAAAATTACAAATTAATCAAGTTTTTTTGAAAATTTTTGGGGAAGGAGGCTAAAAGGGTCACATCTATGTAAATAGGAATATTTTATGAGGCATGCCTCTAACTCATCAATGTATATCCCAAATAAGTTTAATAAGAGGGCACAACTTTTTTTACACAATTGGTGCTCCTAATGAAGTCAGAGAGTCCATGGAAAGTGTGAAGCTAAGATATAACTATCTCATAAAGTCTCATGCTAACAACTATGAGAGACTCAAAGATTCTAATAGCATTTTGTGTGGAACAATGAGTTCCTTGGGACAGAGTCAAAAGTTTCCCAAAAATCTAGAGAGCAATAGAAAGCTTTTGATTAAATCATAAGCACTTAATTCGACCTTGACCCTATCTCCTGGTCATAGTGACCATGCTTATGGCATTTGAAGCACTCAACTTTAGGCATGTTTTTTCTATGCCTTCTCTTCGAGTCTTTGAATTCAGGAGAAGAATTTCTTGGATTAGATGGTCTCCTTCTATCTTTCCTCTTCTTGGCTTGAGCAACCAATGCAGATGGCTCTCCTTCCTCATTCTTTTGAATCCCCCCCCTAGAAATCATCCTAGTTTCTTCTTGAGTACATTTACCAATGCGCTCATCAAAAGTCAGGAACTTAGTAGTGATGACGGTTTCCCAAATAAGAGGAAGACCTTGAACAGTGACCAACACCAACTCTATGCCAGATATGGGCTCACCAGTAGTTTGCAATTGATCTCTTAGTTGGGATACCCACATGACATAAGACTGCACAAATTCCCCCTTGTTCATCTTCAATTCCTTGAGTTTATTCAAGGAGAGGATATGATTCAAGTTGTTGACCTCATACATCCCAACCAACTTATCATAGATGTACTTACACTTCTTCAAATTTCCAACATAAAAAGCCAATGATCTTACAAGGAGTCAATAAGATTTTTTTTAGATTTGATCTCACCTTTCTTGTACTTAGACTTGGTAGCAGCATGGGCATTCTTTGGAGGCTTAGGAACTTTTCCTTCCACATATTCTAGGACATCATTTTCATCTAATATCACTTCCAACCTAATCTTCCAAGCAACAAAATTTGATGAGTCGCCCACCTTCTTAGAATCCTTGAAGTAAGAGGTTGACATCTTGACCAAGTCAAATAGGTTCCTTCAACTTCTTCCAAAGATGTTTTCTTTAGTCTCTTGTCTCTTTGGGCTTGTCTTCACCTTAGCTCTAATACCATGTTAATTTTCCACTATTCTATGTTGTTACAGTCACTTTAGCCCAATTATTTTCTTCAATTAGCAATCACTTTCAATTCAATTTGATCTTCTAATATCAAATAGCAATTTTAGATAGAATAGTAATTGCAATTAACAATAGAAGATAATCAAGAACAATAAGTGACATAGGATTTGGTTAAAGACTAGGGAAAAACCCACAAGGGGGAAACCCTTTCAAATTCTTCTTCTTATTAGATTGTCATAAAATGTTTAGAAGATAGATTACAATAATCCAATTCATCAACAAAAGAGTCAAAGTCAATTATTTGACTATCCAAGAGATCTACAATCCAATATCAAATAGACAAGCCTCAAAGTCAAATCTAGTCAACGAGTCAATGTTTACAATTCTACTCAAAGTCAACGACATTAATAGTAGTCCCAAAAACTCAACGGCCAACAATCAACTTGCCTTTAAAGGAGCTCGGCCAATTGTCCAAAAAATTTCCCTTGAATTCTATTCAAAAATGCAATCAAAATAGTCCCAAAATAGCCCTTCAAAATTGATCAAAGTCAAAGTCAAAATCTGCAAAAACCCTAATAGTAAAATTGCAATCAACCAAGGTTAAAGTGCCCAGATTCGTCCTCCCTGCCAAATAATTCGACCTCCAAAACAAATCCAAAATTTGAATTCAAATAAAGTCAAAATGCTCCCAAACACCAAAAAGTCAATTTTGGTCAAAGACATATTTTTGCCCCCTCTAAAATTTTCTATCTCCTACTCACACATGTGAAAGAAGACCTGCAATTTCAAACTTGTACGAACCTCCAAGAGAAGAAGAAGAAGAAGTGTTTGATGTTTGTTGACTTGACTTGTATTTATATGTGATTTTTGAGACCCAATTTGTCCTTTAGGTCGACTTGTACTTTTGTGCACATGTGGGTTTTCACATTAAAAAAATAGTCTTCCTTGACCAAATTAAATTCTTCAAAGGGAAAATAGGGTCTTCTATGGATGAGGAAGGTTGTCCAAAGGAGTGAATTTTTCCTTGAGCTTCCAAATCAACAGAAGGGAGGTTAGTGACCATGAGGTCCATTAGCCATTGTTTCATACAAAGTGATCACATTCAATGTTTTAGGTATCTAAGTAAGGATCGTGGGTTGAAATCCGATTATGGATAATGAGGGTTGGAAGTTGTACTTATTTCCTCATTTCACCTTGGTGGTCATCCTTTTTGTAGAAATTCCCACTGTAGATCAACAGATTATGCAATATACTAAACAAAATACAAGATCTACTTCTACAACAAACTTTGCGGAAGCTTAATCGAATATGAGCAAGATCAATTAGAACACATATAACTGAGAATGAGAAATCAATCACACATAACGCACATAACACAGAAGAAATAACCTGGGGAAAGCCTCAGCCTAAAACCCCAATCTTCGTATTATCATACAAGTGGAAATATGTTCATGTTACAAAAAGAATTAGCTCACAAGCTATCCTGCTCTCTCTGCAATCAAACAATACAACTCATAGACTGAATAGACACTAGATATGCCTTCCCTCAACCCTCCAAGCCTCCTATTTCCTTGCACAGTTTTTCTTGGGGTCCAATGATGTCATATGTGTGAATTGGCCTCATCACACTCACTAAACTGAAGTAACTGCGCAATCTCCAAGGAATGAATTCCTTCTGCATGCATGAGTTATTTATGAGAGAATATTCAATTATCTGAAGTGTAGTAGTTACATGCATGCATGCATTAACTAACCAAACTCACAATTAATTCAACAAACTATTTGAATTAATCTAACTAGACTTGACTTAGTTAGTTGAGCCAACTAATTACAACTCAATATTACAACTCATTCTTATCTCTTTAACTGATGGATAAATTCCTCAATCAATGCATGTCCCCACATAGACTTCATGTCTGATTTTCTACATTTAATTAACTCAAGATGAACTAATTAATTATTTTATAAGCAACTGCTAATATCAAATTCGAATTTTTGCTTCTCTATTTTAGTTCAGGGACTAACTAAAATAGGAAGATATCCCAAAATGCTATTTATAGCAGTACTAAATTTAACACTTCTATATTTAGCATTTCTTGTTGCTATTATCAACATTCCCTCTCAACAAGAAAGGGATTATTAGTAACCCCAATCTTGTTTCTATGGAACTCGAACTTGCATTTTGACAATGCCTTTGTCAAAATATCTACATCCTGTTCCTTGGTCGAAACATACAACAACAACATGATCCTCTTGACCACACAGTCTTGAAGATGGTGATACCGGATATCAATGTGCTTGGACCTGTCATGAAAAATTGGATTCTTAGAGAGTTTGATACAACTCTGATTATTGCGGTAGATCACGGTTGGATCCATCCTCTGACCAAAAAATCCCACTAGAATCTTTTGCATCCAAATGGCCTCACATGCAGCCTGACTAGCAACCATGTATTTAGCCTCTGCTGAGCTAAGTACAACTGACCTTTGTTTCCTGCTGTACCAGGAAACTGCAGTTGAACCAAGGTTGAAGATTCCTCCAGAAGTGCTCTTCCGGTCTGATGGACTCCCTGCCCAATCCGCATCTGTGAAGCCCTGAAGCTTCACTTCCTATGTCTGTCTATACCACAATCCGAACTGAGATGTGCCTCTGAGGTATCTCAGCACATGCTTCATTGCCTTACAAAATAGCTTGGTACGATGAACCATAGCTTGACTTAGTTGGTTCACCGCAAAGCATAAGTCGGATCGTATGTTCACCAGATACATAAGTGAACCCACCAGCTGCCGATAAACAATAGTAGCTACTACCTCACCTGAAGTAGCATCCTCTTTCCTCCAGTTCCCAGCTAGAGGAATCTGCATGGGATTGCACTTCTCCATGTGAAAGCGCTTGAGTATCTCATTGGCATACTTGCCTTGAGACACAAATACTTCACCATCTTTCTGTCACACCTCCATGCCTAGAAAGTAGTGCATAAGACCCATGTCTTTCATTTCGAACTCTCATGCAAGATCCTCCTTGCAAGACTAGATCAGCTGATTATCACCTGTCAAAATCTGATCATCAACATAAAGAAAAACGATCAATGGTTTACCTTCTACCATGATGTGGTAAAGGTTCACATCTGCTTCACTCTTGGTGAAGCCTAACCTGGTAAAATATCTGTCGATCTTGGTGTACCAAGCACGGGGTGCTTGCTTCAGCCCATAGAAAGCCCTCTTGAGTCGGCACACATGCGACTCATGATCGAAGGTCTCAAAACCCTCTGGCTGCTCAATGTACACCTCCTCCTCAATCTTCCCATTAAGGAATGTTGTCTTCACATCCATATGATGGATCTTCCAACCCATTTGAGCTGATAGCGCCAACATTGATTTGATAGAGAGTACCTTGGTACAAGACCAAAAGTCTCATCATAGTTGATCCCCTCGACTTGTGAAAAGCCTCGAGCAACAAAACTTGCCTTATGTTTCTCAACACTGCCATCAGCTACCTGCTTTACTTTGTAAAGCCATTTGGAACTCACCACTAACTTGCCCTGAGGCCTTGGGATAACATCCCACACACTGTTCCGAATGATAGAGTCGTACTCCTCTACCATTGCATCAACCCAGACTGGTTGTTGCACTGCCTCCTCGAATGAAGAAGGTTCGGTATCTACACACTCCCCAACTAGGGCCACTCGAGCGACCTCCTCTGTTTGTGCTGAGAAGATGGCTGTCCCACATTCTCTCGCGCATCTAGCATCAACATGTCAGCTTCCCTTGAGTGTTTCTACCCATCTTTGGAAGTCTCAGCATGAGTGGATGTCTCCACTACCGGATCCTATGCATGTGGCTGCTCCACATAAATCTGAGGCTCCTCCTCCTTAGGAACTAAAATTTCCTCCTGTTCATGCAACTTGAGCTCCCTCTCAAGTGATAATCGCATGGCTTTCTACTCGTCGAACTTTAGATCCCTGTCTACCACTGTCCTCTGACTAGTAGGCAGATACACCCGATAGTTGTGGGGTGTATCTGTGTACCTCACAAGTATTCCTAACTCAATTGTTGGATCTAGCTTCTTCCAGGCATCTTTAGTCACATGACAGTAAACTGATGATCCAAAGCTTTGGAAGTGACTCACATCTAGTCGCTTCCCGGAAAAGGCCTCCATAGGTGTCTTCATTCCCAGTATATGGTGTAGGCTTTTGTTCTACAAGTATACTACTGCATTGCATGCCTCAACCCACAAATGCAGTGGTAGGCTTTGGTCATGCAACATCGCTCGAGCTTCTCCCACAATTGATCTATTCTTCCTTTCAGCCACCCCATTCTGCTGTGGGTTATGGGGTGCTGTCAATTCCCATTTAATTCCTTTTGCAGCGCAGAAGTCTTTAAACTGTTGGGAGACATACTCTCCACAATTGTCGCTACGCAAGGCTTTTATTTTCTTTCCAGATTCTTTCTCTGCCAAGGCTTTAAACTCACAAAACCTCAAGAAGGCCTGATCCTTATTTTGCATAAAGTAGATCCAACATCTACGAGAAAAATCATCAATAAAAATGACATAGTACCTTTGTTTAGCAGTGGAGGCTGTAGAGAATGGTCCACAAACATCTGAGTGAACTCGCTCTAGGATTGCTCTAGCTCTACTGTCTCAATTTGGAAAGAGGCAATGAGACGGGAAAACTTCAAGAAAGGATTAAAGAGGCAATGAGTGCGAAAAAAACAAGACAGCGCATTCAGGATGTTGAACTGAGTGATATAGAAGAATGAAGCAAAAAAACACAAGATAACAGTTTTGGGAAGGTTTGAATATGTTTATGGAAGTTTTCTTATGTTATGTTATCAATTTTTCTAATGCAACCTACAAGATGATACTATTGAAGGTAGTGAACTTGTAAAGGCTTCAATCTGCTCTATCATCTTAAAAGAGCAAATAAACTCAACTATAAAGAAACCGTGCTACTGAAGTTTAGTGTGTGTGCATGTATATATGTAATGGTGAACAAGTATGTATTGGCAAAGAGCCATGGGTAGGGAGTGTCCCAAATTTTTGTCTCCCACCTGAGCTTATTGAGTTCCTTCATGAACATGGTCGAAACACTTTGGCTCAAGTCACGAATGAAGACAACACATCTATTTGGGGATAGGGCTAGCTCACTGCGCAACATCTTCATCCTTCCTAGAGAATGGGCAGATCAATGGTGTAGATTTACTACTAGTTTAAATGCGGCCCATGTTTGTATAAGGGGCAGGGAGGATTCTTTGGTCTAGGTGCATGCTTCATCAGGTGATTACACTCCAAGAATGGGATATGTATTCCTTATTAAAGACAGGAAACTTGCAAACCTTTCATGGTGGTGGAAGAAATTAAGTGGAATGTCCTGTAAAAGCTCGCCTTTGCCAATGGTGTGTCTTGGAGAATCGAGTCCCTATGGATGACAATCTTAGCAAGTGTGGCATAATAGGGTCGAGTCAGTGCCAATTATGCAAAAATGATGCGGAATTTGTAAATCATCTTTTCTTCCTATGCTCATTTGCTCTAGCTGCCTGGTCCTCTATTTGCACTTCTTTGGGCTTCACGTTTCAATGGCCAGGTGAGTCATATATGTCAACATGTGAATCTTGTTGGAGCATTGTCAATCCAAAGAATCTTAGATGTTTTCCACTTCTTAACTCATGGGGAATTTGGTTGGCTCAAAATGCTGAGGCCTTCTTAGAAAGGACTTCCATCCCGGACAAAGTGGTTGCTTAAACATTAGCTATCTATTCATTGATCCCTGATTCTGTCTCTCCTACTTGTTCATGTAACATAATAGAAGAAATTATTGACTTTGTTGAGAAAACAAGATGCTTTTATATAATGTTTGATTTCTCTTACTTGATAAGTACTTGTGAATGTTTGTTAGTTTCTTATTAAATTTATATTCTCTTCGTCAAGCAATTACCAAAACATGAAGATCACAAAAAGAAAAAGAACACAAGAATTAGGTTCCAAGCCAGGGCAAAAACCCCACAAGGGGAAACCCAATAAAATCCTCTTTTTATAGAATGAAATCAAAATGAGATACCCAAGACCCAAGACCAAGACCAAGACTTCCACAAATATTCCAAGTCAGCCCTCAAGTCAGCCGTCCTTCAAGTCTCCTCAACAAGTCAAAGTCAACAATAGTCAAATTTCCCTGAAATATGGTCAAATCTCTAAAAAAACTCGGACCTGCAATGATGGCCGAATTTTAGCCCTGTAACAGCCTCAAAAATTTCAGAAAATCTCACACGTATGAGCAGAAACTAGAGAAAAACATAGATTTCTCTGTCCTTTGACTTTGCTCTCTCTCTCCTTTGGCTTTTGCTGATTTTCTTCTTCTTCTTGCACAGAAATTGATGTGATAGATTGGTGAGTGAAAGAGATCGAACTGCCACGATCGTATTTATACATGTCCAGGAGGTCGAATCACTGCCTCTTTATGCAGACTTGTCCAGGGAGGGCCGACTCGGTGTGTGGATGACATTTTGACTCTTTTGGCTAAAGATAAAATTATATTTCCTTTTCTTACAAGAAGTCCAAATGAGACTTTGACTAAAATACATTTCTTTGACTCATAATATATTTTATTTTCTTAATTGACCCTATAAGCATGAAGAAGATGGTTTGACTAGAAATATAATGATAATAATGAACATAAAAATACATCAATGGTACATTTGAATTACATTATGAAGACTGACACTAGTTACATTTTCAACAAACTTACCTATCCCTGGGCATATTTTGATGGTGCCTCTCTTTTTGAAGGAGATTGTGGGAGAGAGGTTGTTCTTCATATAACACACAACAATTCTTTCATGAAGAAAAGTGGTTTGGGGCAAGGCACAAATAATTTTGAAGAGCTTATGAGTTTGAAGTTGCTTTTGTTGTTTGCCATTGAAAAAGAAATTCACCACATTTCTTTGGGGACTCAAAGATAGTCATTAATTGGTTCAACAACCCAAAAAAATGTTACACACACTCAGTCCAATCCTGGAGGAAATCTATCTATTAAAACAATCATTTGATGAAATCTCTGTTTGCCACATTTATAGGGAAAAAAATGGCGCTGCTGATGCTTTGTCTAAGGAGGGTGCTTCGCAGGTTATGGGCACATCAACATCAAGGAGCTCATCAATGATCAGGAGCATGGATTCTATCACTGGCCCTTCATAGAGGGCACTCAGGTAGAGCAATGACAGTTCTCATCTATATTTTTTTGGAAAAAAAATCGCAGACAATATATGCTAAATGTTCGGCACAGATTACACTGTCATATGACAGAACTATTATTACATTTTCTCACTATGTATTTATTTTGGAACACTTTTGTTGATGTATATTTACGACAGTAGTTCGGACTCCAAACGCTGACAGGTATTTTTTTGGTGAAGCCATATGTAGCTGGTTTTCTTGAGTGCTATTTGGCACACTCAGAATGTAATTTTCATAACTTTCTAAAGTTATATATATATAGATAGATATAATCGTGCTGCTATAAAGATGACCAATATATCATATATAAAAATACGAGGTTCATTCCTAAACCACGATGGGAAAAAGGGGATGAGTGGGCTGCTGCCACCCCATTTTTGTAATAAAAAACTTTTAATCAGAAATAAGTACATTTTTTAAATATCAAAATCAAAATGTTGGTATCACTTTTGATGTGAGTAAGCTGTCTATATAAAAATGCCCTAAAATCTGTGATGTGAGTACGCTGTATGCATATAAATGCCCTAAAATCTCCTAAAATCAGTGATGTGAAAGTTGTATGCATATAAATGCTCTGAAAGAAATCATTGCAGTATGTTATATGTTATTACTCAATGCCGTTCAAAGTTTAAAATTCAAACTATTAAAATATAACAATAACAAACTACTCACAAATTACAAAATATGAAAATAAACATTTTGATTGAAACTGATAATGTAATAAAGTTGTGTTCATAACAGTTCTATGAATGTTTATCAAAATTTCCTATCCTGATTTGAAGCACCAAAATGTCATGGATTTTAACTATTTTCAAGAGCCTGCCAACATAATATTACTAGATTACTCATAATGGTGAATTGTTAAATTCCTAGCTACACACCCAACCCTTTGTATACATACAGAAAATCACTGTAAACTTTCAAGGATGCAGCTGTATCTATTAAAAATATTCAACGTCGATGTGAAAGGCAAAAGAATGCGTACCACGGTTTTACTGAACCTTCATGTCAGGCCTTGGTTCAAACTCAAGGACATTGTAATGGTATCCATCTTCGAAATCTAGGCTGGGAAGTTCAGTCCATGTCTTTTCTCTTATATTATAAGTAATCATCTTCAGCGGTCCATAACCCGGATAGATTCTAAGGCAGAGACAATCCTTAACTCCTCGGCACCTGATAGTTGGGAAGTATTGCGGAAATCTGTTTACACTCTCACACAAGAATGAAGGCATTCTAACAGTTTCCTTCAACTCCAACTTCAACTGCGATGATGAGGAGGAAGAGTTCACGTTCACCTTCTCAAACTCCCATATGATGACCTTCTGCAGGTATCCATCTTGGAATGTGGTCACCACAACTAGGAGCTGCGACCCACAGGCAGCCAAGTAGGTCTTATTTTCTAAGTCATAAACGAACCTTGGCAAATCTTTAGAAATGGAGATCTCATCTGTCATGCTGAAACCCATAATTTTCCAATTCCCACGACAGTGCCCCACGCAGTAGAAGAAACCGCTGCAGTAAACAACTTCACGTTGAGCAATATAGTAAAGAATCAAATCCGGCAGCCGAAGTGGTGCAATCCCCCACGACTTCTTAGTAGAATCATAGATTTCGACTACTCCATGGTTCATACTGTCCAAGCCCATCGCTACCACTTTGTAAGTCTCTGGGTGGTCACCCTCCCCTGCCACGATAACATCTGCTCTGATATCTCTTATGGATGTCATGGGAGGGAGTTCTATGAAAGTTCTTGTCAGAGGATTGCAGACAGTAAAACATGTTCGATCAATTGCTCGAGTAGTTGTCACTAAGAGCAAGCCTGCGGCAGTGGAATTGACTCCATACTTATCACCGTATACAATTTCTTTGACGAAGGAAAAGGAGATGGCAGAGGTTTTCTTCCATGTTCCTGTGTAGAAGCAGTAAGCAAACGCTAATTTACTATTGTGCACAACCAGCCACGGCATCCGGTTGGGAGGGGCCTGAGCCCATTGAGTCGTTATGAACTTCGCAGATGAAATCAGAGCATTCCATTGCTGGGAGACACTGCGAAATCGACACAGGCTTTCCACTGGCAACAATGTCAATATTTCCTCTACCAGATGCTCGGCCAACTCAGGACACACCAAAGTCTGGTTTGCCAACTCAGGACACACCAAAGACTGGTTTGATTCCATTTCAACTATTTTGAATCCACCGCAAAGTGAAACCGAATAATACCCAATAATGCTGTGTTTCATGTTTCAATCCCATTGAACAATTTATATACGCCTTTCATTCCCCCACGAATTAATAATTTAAAATTATTTAAAATACTGAGGGTTTGAAATTAGTGTATATAACGGTAATAGAGAGATTATCAACAAAAATGGGTTATTGCTATTAGTCTCCGGATATTATTAATAATATTAATAAGTTATTTATTGATTTTTTAAAAAGATTATTTTGTTATGGGGTAAATGAAATATATTATTATTTAATGTTAGGCGTTGTTTAATTATTATAAGTTTTGGAAGTTTTTTGGGTCAAATTTTGATTTTTGTTATTTAAATTGGTTTTTTTAGTAGATTCATGACATTGAACAACTCCAGAGACATATCTGATTTTGGAATGTTCACAACTCAAACTTAGGATTCCAACAAATTATTTACCTAATTCAAACCAAAATAGACCAATTCAAGTCAAAATAAACCAAAAAATATGCCGGGAAAACCTCCAAAACATATAACCATCAAATATATAGAACATGATTCATCATTAACCATCAAATAGTTAGTCTTTGCCTTTAAATAATTATAAATAATGAAATTTTATAATTTTACATTAATTAAGTTTGAGGTCTTATTGTGAAGTTTTGACTCTATCACATCAAATATCCTCCATATTTACCATGGGTTACCCAATACAATGGTCATGCAATTTTTAAATCATTAATGTTAAACATACATATGGTCAAATCAATTACATATCAATAACCAAATCAAGGTTATATTAATTACACATTAATGATCAAACCAAACTTATCCGAGATTAAACTAACATTTCCATCTTAACTTTGACTTGGTATGCTTTTTCAGCAAGGTTTATTCATTTCAAATGAAATTATAGTTTAATTTATAATAAAATCCCCTCTTAACTTTGACTTGGTATGCTTTTTTCGGCAAGGTTTATTCATTTCAAATGAAATTATAGTTTAGTTTATAATAAAAATTTGAAAATGCTTTTACCCATTGAAAAATAAATGTAAAGTTGAAATAGATTTTTTGTTTGTGAAAATACTTTAAAGTTTGTAAAGTAATTCATAAAGAAAAGTATAATCTTGGTTTAAATTGTTTTATTCAATTATTTTAATCTTATTCAAATTAAGTAGCTGAAAACTGTATATTAGTTAATTTAATATAACAAACTAATTGAACAATTCTATATTATTTAATTTAACCCATTTATTTGAAGATCAACATATACGTGTCTACAAGTTGTAGAATAGAGAGTGAGTGTGCTATGTTAAGACACTCTTGGGTGAAAAGGTCACAAAAATCCACTCATGATAAGGCCTAGTGTGGCCTACGTGGGGTGGGATATGTGGGTGATTCAATGACTTAGATGTCTGATAGTCATCTCAAGACTCACATTACCTAAAAACAAACAAAAAAGAAGATCCACAAATACATATCATGTTTTTAACATATATCATATTTTCATATTTATAAATAGTGAATTATATTTGCAATAAAATGAAATATTTTCTTAGAAATGTCAAATCAACTAAGTCATAAGCATGGATGTATTTCTAAATTCTTGTTGTATGCTTCTCCTTATGTATTTCAAAGACACTTACCTAGCTTATTTACATGATTGAAGGTTGTCTTTGTTGGAAAATCAGAAAGGTAGAAAGATTTTCTTATGTTGATAATTACTTGTGATTTTCTTATGGTCTTATTAACTTTCTTGTGTTCTTCTTTTAATTGAGTTCATTAAGAATTACCAAAACCATAACACGAAGATCAAGGACACCAGAGGTAGGCGGACATCTAGGGAAAAACCCCTCTTTAGGGGAAAACTGAGTCAACTCTTCCTTCAATAGTTTCACGAGATAATCCAAGACTCTTTAATCTAGACTCAAACTTCCTCCAATCACCAAGTCAATCCTTCCCTTCTTCTGTAGATGATAACCTTCTAGCAATATCTTCGACCTAGAACAACATTAGTAGTAGCAGCAACACTTCGATCTAGTAGTAGTAACAACTTCAATCTTGATGCAACAACAACTTCGACCTAGCAGCAACTTCGACCTTGATGCAGTAGCGGCTTCGACCTAGCAGCAGAAATTTCTATCTTCCAGTAGTAGCCCAATAAATTCAGACGTGAGAGAGAGAGAGATGACCTAAAACTTTGATCTTGTAATCCTCCTCCTTTTGAAATTTCGTACATTGCAGCTACTTCTGCTTGTATATCGAACTTGTGAGTGAGTGCTCCAAATGAATCAAATTGCACTGTATATATAGCCTATTCTAGAGTTTAAATTACCTTCATGTAGGATGACTTGAACAAGTGAGGCCTGACATGGTGTGGAGGTGAAAAATGACTTATTTAATAATTCTTTTTATATGATTCAAAATCCAAGAAGGGTCTCATAAAATGAACAATGACTCAATATAAATTCTAAAAGTCCTCAATGGCTACTTTGACCTAAAACATGATGACCCAAGCATGAATCAATGCTTTAATAAGTCATAATAATAATTTCCTTTTCTTTATTTTGATAAATACATTTCATTATGACTCAAATATAATTATGAAGACCGAACCTAGTTACATTCTTCAACACTCCCCATTAACTAGGGAGGTATTCATAATGACATATACAAGTACAAGGAAGATCTCAAAACACATGAACCATGCAGAGTTTAGGCACTGCGATGCCACGGACTAGATTCCTAACCAAGGCAATCTATCCATGTCCTTGAACAGTTTAGGCACTCATAGTGCCACAAACTAGATTCCTGACCAGGAAAATCTATTCGGGTGGGACTAAGATGGACTAAAGTTTTCATCCACTCTAGGTGCTTGTTGATAGTGCTAGACCTGCCAACATTCAAGGGATCTCCCCGATTAGAAGTCCCAACTAGACCTCTAATTGTTTAGAGTAGGAGTCCCAACAGTGGATGGTAGTGTAATCCCTTGACCGCGGTACTGTGCATAGGTAAGTATGATAACTTTGGGTGAGAGCAAGTGTGTGACCCTACGAAGACTCAAGTGCGATGCATGAAGGTTCTAACACATAGAGGGGAAAAGGAAGTGTGCCACTTAGAAGCATGTAATAGTACACAACTTGAAAGGAACACACGAGTGGAATGACATCACAAGCTAAAATGCAGAATAATCCACAAATTAAAGTGATGGGTTAATCCAACAACACACATTCAACACGATTCACATAATTGCATACAAAGTACTTCATAAGAAAATGCGTAAGTTAAACAACATACATTTCTAAAGCAACTAGAATAGTCCAACTACAATAACAACATATGAATGAAAGTGTGTTGGCTCTTATATTATTATCATCGGTGAAAGTTCCATTCATACATACACCATTGACGACCACTAGCCTCAATAGTGGAAATTACGGTCAAGAACACATGCTCCTTCAAAGAAGTATATTTTCTCTACGTTATGGAGAAGCCAAGTCTCTTCACAATACTCCCAAGCCTTTTCTAAGCCTAAGCCTAGCCAAAATCTTGGCTCCCAAAACCATGTTCTATGAGTTATGAGGTTCTATTCGTAACTAAGGGTGGGGTGACCTTTGACATTACCGTTTGTGACTCTTTCACTTCCCTCATGACTCTTCAATTTCTTTACAAGTAACTCATTACATAACATGATGAATTTTCACATTCCATTAATGATGAATTTTTACAAATAATATTACATTTTCCACATGTACCCATATAAGACAAATAGTCTAGAGACAACCTATCAAGACACAACACTATGATTCTGGAGTTGGGGGAAAGTCCAACTCGACAACATCCACTCGGTGTTTCTCAATCGCATATTGATGCCAATCTTGGTACTGTGTGATGGTGTCTTTCTGGAAGCAAACTCTTGCCTCCATGGCATCCGGGTAGATGGTCTTGGAACCTGTATCCAACTCGTTCTGAAGCATGAGCAGCATGGTGTTGACCTTGATAGGACCATCAATGTACTTTTGCATGTTGTGTGCATTCAACTCCATGTCTTCCTTGGTGGCCTCTCGTCTAATCTGCTCCATGTACTCCAGATTTGAAATCCATTCTGAGAATCTGATTGGTGCTATTATGCCAGCTTTAAACATTTTTTGTACCTATTTCTCAATTGATGGGAGAAGCATAGGGTTGATTCTCCTCAATTTCTGTTTAAAAGGTTTCTGATTTGGCTTAAGAGGGATTGTATGCTGAATGATGGAGGTATCATAGGACTTTAAATACTCATAACTTCATGCAAAGACATATTGGAATTCTTTAAAGAGGTCGATGTATTTAGGCTTTTGATCAGGTGGTAGAGATGCAAATAATTTAATTATCTTGGGCTTTTCAACAGTTCCAATGTTGCACTCTTCAATGGCAGCGTTAAGGGGTTGCAATTTTGGTTTTCTAGGGACATCATTTGAGTCAAATATGTCCTCCAATGGAGTTAGGCCTGTTAGAAGAAAATTGTCTTTCCATTGTATAACTTCAGCTTCAGTATCAGCTATTTCCTCAGAATGAACTTGTTCAAGTTCTTTTATTTTCTCCTGGTCAAAATTTGTTGGACAAAGCATTTGATTGGCTGTTTCGAGTGAGATATTTGTGTGGTGTTGTTCAGCTAGTGTTTGTGGCTCACTTGCAGCCTTTGTATCAATGTTCAGTCCTGAAAAATCTTGCTGCAGAGTTAAGAAATTGTTTATCTGTGTATCATCCTCAAATACCTGCCAATCCTTGACATTGTTTGGGACAGAAGGTCTGTGTTTTATCTCAGCTGTAAAGCAATGCTGGGGTTCAAAAGGTATTTTGCAAGTGCTTGCAAATGTGGCCAAACTATGAGCATGAAGGTTATGGGTTCTAGGAATTTTGGTTATTTGGAACTCAATGAAGGAATTTAGTATTTCAGCAGTAACAGACCTATAAGATCTCAGTATTTTGTCATTAGTGACAAAGTTTCCTTTTACTTGTTGGATGATTAGGTCTGAGTCTCCTAGGATTGAAACTTTTATGGCCTGTAAGGATTTTACTAGTTTAAGGCCTAGTAAGAGAGCTTCGTATTCTGCCATATTGTTGGTGCACCTGAAGTTTAACCTATAGGCTCGACCCTCTGTATGATTGTTTTGTTTGTTATGTATCCAAATCCCTGCCCCTGCCCCCAATTTGTTGACTGATCCATCGAATTCAAGGAACCAGAGGACTTCTTGATTTAGGGAAGGATTGTCAACTGTTGTGGGACTTGGCATTAACAATTTGAGATCTTGGCTTACATTTGGTTTGTCTTCTTGCACATTTTTATCTGTTGACTTATCAACCAATATTTCTAGATTAGGAGTCTCTTCATTTATAATCCGATCTTGTTTGAGTGTCTGGTTTTCTTCATCATTTGTGGGGCCTGTATTGTCATTGAAGAGAATATAGGAGTCTATGTCAGAATGAACAGCATATATGGGAAAGTTTTGAGGCTTGTCTTCACTACTAACCATGTATTTCATAAGTGACTCTCTATATAGCCTCTTGGGTTGACCAAAGACTGAGATGGTGGCATATGACATATCTAATTGTAGGGAACCCTGGAGTTTAGCCCCCCATGATCTTGATAACAACGTTCCATATTTGGGTGGGATATCAGCAACTACAACATCCATTAGAATTGTTTTGTTTGGGTACTGGACCAGAGACACACAAAGGTCTTTTATTAAGCCTAAACATTTGACTTGGCTGGAGTCAAATGAAAATAGGTCCTTATAAGGTCTTGTAATGTCCAGGTTGAGCCTCTCCATCACTGACTTAGGCATAAGGTTGTGAGAGGTGCCTGAATCAAACATTGCATTATGTAGTATCTTATCATGAATATGCAAGCTGACATAGAAAGGTAAGATCCCTGTAACTGCTGCCTTTCCATCAACCTTTGGACCAAAAAGCAATTCTGGGGTATCATCTAACACATTGACATTATCTTTATTACGAGTTAGTTGAAGAGAGTTCTTGATTTGTTGTTTGTAGATGTCATGCTTGGCTAATTTTGAAAGAGGAATAGCTATCTTCAATTTGCCAATTTCAGCTTCTAGGTCAAATGGTCTTTCAGTTTGGATCTTGGTATTGTGGGTGACAATCTTTTCCTTGTTTATTGAGTTTTCCTCTTGATTTTTGTCTTGATCATGAGACTTATCCTTTTTACTCATCTCTTGAGGAGTAGTATTTGGATTAGGCTGCAAAGTTGGTGCAGCCATTGGCTTTTGTTTTGAGGGGAATAGTTCAGTTATTTCTTCAACGGTTATTTCATTTGTAACTGAATCAGTTTTGTCCTGTGGTTCTGTAACTATGGCTTTTTTAGGCTGCAGGCTATCTTTTGCTTTTTCAGGCTGTGTTATATTTATAGTTCTGCTTCTTAGCTTGTATTTCTTATGAACTTCATAAACGGTTGTGTCATAACCTTGTTTAAAGTCAAATGACTCACCTGACCTAGTTTGGAACTGCTTAATGTCATCCTCCTTGTGATCTTCATGACTCAGGAAAACTTGCTGCTCATCATTTAGGCCCATTAGGTTAATGTGGGTGTCATCTACTTGCTCATTTGAAGTGGATGCTTCAGTATAGTTTTCCTGGGAGGGAGGTCTTATCTCTGGATCAGAACTGGCCTTGCTATTGTTTGGGTTTTGATTTCTCCTAAAATTTGGGTTCCTAACAGGGTTACTTTGTGGTGCTTCCCATGATGACTTCCTCTCCACAGATTCCACTCTGTCACCCAACCTTTTCATGCTAGTGAGTATTGCATCCAGTTTCTGATCAAAGGCTGAGGTTTCCTCTTTGAAGGTGACTCTTTTTTCCAATCTTGCCCTGTTCCTCTTGGCAATAAGGTTAGCCTCCACTGTGACAGCAACTTTTTGTGCATCCTCAAGGGTTTCAGGGGCTCTTTCCTTCAACTGATATGCCATGTCAGGGTCAAAACCATAAGGGAATTTGTATAATGCTAAATTAGGGGGAGGTCTCAAATTCTGCGGTATTGCGTTGTATACATTATTGAATCTTGCACAATACTCCAAAATGGTCTCCTGAGGACCTCATTTGATTGTATCATATTCACCCAGTATGTGCAAGGGATCTTTCTTCTTTTCCCATCTATTAGTAAATGCATGGTAAAGCTCATCAGGAGTTGTTATGGTATTTGCAGTAAGTGACCTAAACCAGGTTCTTACATCCCCTATCAGGCTCTGAACAAAAATTCTCGTTCTTACACTGTCATCATCAATTTTGTAGTTCTCAAAATGATCTTGCATCCTTCTGGCATGCTGAATGGCTGTGAAAGGGCCAGTGGAGTCAAAGTATGAGATTTTGGATTGATAGTCATGAGGCAGGGCTACAGCATTAGCAGGTAACTGCAGGGGTGCATATCTATTGGCCATATTTGCAGGTTTTATAGGGTTGATAGGGATAACCTGGACAACAGGGACTACTGGGACAATGGGGGTAATAGGTATGGCAGAGACTACAATGTTGGTCAAGGGAACATGTGAAGTGGATGGAGGTGTGAAAGGAGGGCTTTGAGATGTAGATGGTGAACTAGGGGAACCAGGGGTAGATCGGAATAGAACCTTGATTGGAGTGAGAACAGGGTTAAGGTAGACTGTCTCAAGGCTCAAGTCAGAAGGATTTTCCTGTTTTTGCTACTTCCTAATGTTTTTAGGGATTGTGTTAGGATTTTCAAAAACAGTTGGAGGGTTAGGGCTAGGGTTGGACCTTGTATACAGTTGATTCTTCTTGGGAGCCAGCTTCTGAATTGTTTTTTAAGTATTTTAGGATTTTCTTGTGTCTGCAAGGGCTAGACAAGATTTTGGAATGGCTGTGTATGTCCTAAAGCTAGTATGAAGATAGACTGAAGCAACTTTTATGTGAACTTGTTAATGTAAAACAGAAACAGTTTTGAGGCTTCCTGGCCAACTTTCAGGCTTCACCTGTAGCATTAGGAAATATACAGTAATTAGAAAATCCTGAGGTTGTCCCCAGTGGAGTCGCCATTTATGTTAACACCCAGGTTGTTCCCTATGACTCCCAAGGGAATACGGCCGTGGTAACCACTAAACAACCTTTGGATTATAGATCCTAGCCTATCTATAATCAAAGAGGGCTCTCTCTTTAAGTTTCAGCTATGCTTTGTGAGTATTTTAGGCTAGTTTAAAGTTTCAGTTTCCTGTTTAATACTTTGGTTGGTGAACTTTTGTTGTAAGAAGGGCATGAAGAGTGCAAAAGATGCTAATCCATTGGGCATATGGAGTCAGAAAAGTGAGATATTTCTGGTGCCTGTGATGGAGAAAGTTTTGCTGCAAGGCTAGATGGCTATTGTTAATATAATTTTCCGATTTAGTGAGTGAAACAATGGGATATGGAGTTATCGACAGTGTGATATCAATTTGAACAACAATCTCTACTTAGTAGCATAAATGAATTAGCAAATAGTGACTGTGAGATATTCAGAGCTTATTGGAGCAGTTAAGAATTCCAATTTAAACAACTGAAGGTATGCAAAACATTTATAGTGAAGATAGATTGAGATCAGGGTGTCTCCATGGACAAATCCTGAGCTATTCTTTTTCTTTCTTTCCTAGATTTAGAACAACATGTGAGAGTCATGAGTAAATAACAGAAAAATTAACATAGATAGAGAAACACTTATTATATCAAGCCATAGCACTAGAATCCTGTAGCTTTCAATGGTTCCAATCACAACATGCACCAGTAAGACTCAGTTCCTGTAAACTCCAAGCTTTATTTATAACATCCTTCTGAAAGTTACAGCCGAGTTCTCATTTCTTCATAAGAGAATAACAAAACTAACAAAAACCCCTTGAAAGTTTGTGAGAAGGGGGATATATACAATAGGTTTTACAAAATATTTGAATGCTGAGTTATTTGATACATTAACTATGCTCACCAACTTTACAAAATATCAGATAAGAAAGTTATTGCTACTCTGAATGTAAGATAAATGGCTTTTAATGCTGTCAGGCCTCTTCTTGACCTTTGGAGGAGACTGAGTCAGTTGAGCGTTTCTGATTTAATGCTGAATGATGTGAATGATGTGTCTTTATGCTCTGTCATGCTGAAGCTTTTCTTGGCCCTGCTACCTGTAGCTGTCATTTTTGCTTTTGGTGGCCGAATCTTCCTGCTGAGGTGGCTCATTCCACCTTTTGGTCATAGTATATGCATCACACTTTCTGAATGTGATGACTTTATATATTTCGATGACAAAATTTAGATGAAACCCCTTGTTTATAATAATAACTGTATCATGGAGGTCCACCATTCCTGCGTAGGCAATTGATGCCTCAAAATTACATCCAAAATCTCATCTGCCTCTGTGTATTTGTAGAAGTTCGGAGGCACTTCAAATAGATGGCTAATCTCATTCATAATAAAAAACAAATTCTCTACTCTGTCATAGAGACTTTGCCCAGATGCTGGCCCTGTTGCCTGTGAGCTGCTTGATCCTTGACTGATCTAATTTGTGGCAAATGTGTTCACCCTTTTTGCATAGACCTCATGTGACAACAGTTTTCCTGCACTGTTGAGCAAGCTGGGAAGACCTCTGCCCTGTAATGCTGCAAATTTGTCCATGAACCTATTTACCTCTATTTGCATGTCCTGGCTTCTTCTATCCAATGTCTGCATCAGGCTTTTCAGTGTGAGGACCCTCTTGATTAGCTGGATAGTCTCTGTCCTGTTGGAGATCCCAATTGCTGCCAGCTGAGGACCAGTCCGGTTATTGAGCACATTGATCATTCTGTTGGCTATCTCAGGCATACTGCCTAGAGATGCCCTTGCTCTATGCACTTCCCTTTGTGCTTTGCCTATTAGCTCCATTTGCTCATGAATAGTTTCAATGTATTGCCATTGGTCCGTTATTGATTGGCTAATGTGGGTCCACAAAACTGTTCTGATCTCAGCCACCACTTTGTCAAGGGTGAGCTCTTTCTCCAGCTCTTTTATCCTTTCCTTGAGAGTTTTTATTTCTCTCGCTTTCTCAACCACATTCTGCTTTGATTTATCATACTTCTCATTCAGCTTGGCCAAATTCTCCTTGGCTCCATTCAGTTCTGTCATCTGGGCTTCGAGGGCCTGGACCTCACTCATCAATTTCTACATGTCGAGGCTCGGAGCCTGCTCTGTAGATGGTGTTGGTTCTGTTGCTGATGTTGATGGTGCTGGTGCTGATGCTTCTATGGGAGGAGGAGTGATCTTTGGAGGCTCCTCAAGGTTAATAACCTCTGGAGGGGGCTGAGAAGTCTGGCCTCCCTCTTTCTGCTGCAGGGCTGCTTACAGTGCAGCCTCTGTGTCTTCCAACCTCCCTTCTATCTGCACTAGTTGCTTGTGCAGTGCTACCAACAATGTAGCTATCTCTTGTTCTTGCTTCTGCTGGGCAACCTCATCTGTTTGGGGGTGAATGGTTGCTGAGAGCATTACCTTCTTTCTCAGGGCTGCAAGGTCTGCATCTCTTATTTTTAGCAGCGTTTGTATGGCCTTTGGATCCTTGGGGTCATGCCCAAGCTCTATAATTATATCTTCCAGAGACTTGATCCTGTTGTCTTTGGCCAGGGAGGATGCTTTCTCCAACTCCAGTTGGGCAGCTGTATTGTTTAGGCTGTTTTCCAGCCTTTTTGCCAACATTGCTTTGTCTGCCAATGTTGCATAGACAATTTCACCCGTTTGCTTATGAAGTTCTATTTGGTCCATAGGGTGGATGTCTTTTGCAAGAACCTCTAGGTTGGTTCTTATGTAGTCTGCAGCTGACTGTGGCTGTAGCGTGGTGGGCATGAAATGACTCATGGTCATTTTTACTTCTGAGATGTCATAGGCTGACATAAGCCTCTGTTGATTTGTAGGGGCCATCTTTAGCAACTGGTTGTAGATTTGGAGCCTGAGTGGCTCATTTCTCCTCTTGATATCAGTAAACTGTTGCTTGATGCTTACCTCTGCTCTCCTTTGATGACTTGAGGAGCTGACCTCTCCTCCAAGATTTCTCTCTTGTTCCTGCTGAAAGGAACTAGCAAATACCTCCATACTTGGTGGGCCCATTATCACCGATTGCCCCATAGGCATTTCTTCCTCAGAGAGGGGATTTAATCTCTGCCTTTTCTCCCCTTGATTTGTTGACGTGGTAAGGGGAGTCTCCTGCTCTCTATCCCTCTTCTTTCCTTTTTCCACCTTTTGTGGAGTTTGGAGTACTGTGGTCTCCACCGTCTTCTCTTACCCAGAAGGCATGTTCTCTTGAGCCTGTTGCTCAGTAGGTGCTGGGGCTTCAACCATTTGTCCTTGCTGCATAGGCTGCCCCTCTTCTTGAGTTTCTTCTTGTTGTTCTTGTTGCTGTTCTTGTTGTTGTTCTGTTGTAGGAGGTGGTTGTTCCTGCTCCACTTGCTTGCCCTTATCTTTATTTGTTTCCTGTTGGGCAATTTCGGCTACTTGCTGCTGGGCTGTGGAAGATGAGGTAGCTGCTCCAATTTTCCTTTGACAGGAGGAAAAAACCTGCCCACAATGTTCCAAGTCAGCCTCTTTCTCAAGATTGCTTGTTTCTCTTCTTGGCATTTCTTCTTTACCAATTGGCTCTTCTAAGGTGCCTTCTTTCCAGCTTAGGGCATTGGCATACTTCTCAATATGAGGTAGTTTCACATGAACATAGCCACCCAATTTGTATTTTATTCTCCTAATGGAAATGAAGTGATTAGGGTCATAAGGCACCCACTTGAAACTGGTTTGAAGTCTGAGGGTCTCTAGAATCCTATCAGCTTCCTTCCACCCTTCCTCCTTCTTATTGTACAAAAAGGGGCCCAGCTGATTCCTCACCTTTAGTTGCACCTTCTTGCTTTTAATTTGGAAATGGACAAAGTCTGCATTTCCAAACTGCCTGAAGTACTCTAGGGCAAAGAGTCTCATAGGGACATATCTCGGCAGCCTATAGGGATTCAACTCATAGCCATATACTGTAATTACTGTATGGTGTTGGTAGAAGTACCAATCACCAATGTTGTAGGCCTTTGAGAGTTGAAGAATTCTCTGCATTTCATCTGTCAATCTAGGAGGAGGGACACCCAAAAATAAGGTCATACATGGATGAATGAACAGATCAATAAATTCACAGTAGGTGTAAGGTGAATAAGGCAAAAGATGGCAAACTGAAGACCAAAACACAACCGACCTTGGGCTTCCCTGGGCATCTAGCTTTTTGAGAAGGACAGGGAAGGCATCAGGCTGATAGAACAAGAATAAATGGTATATGTACCTGGTGTATTTAAACACCTTTTCCCTCTCCAGATTCATTAATTGCTCATGAATCTTATTAGCAATAAAAGTGGAAAAATCATAA